>LR778260.1:2271755-2291791 GCA_902810595.1 Coregonus sp. 'balchen'
ATTATTATTTTTTTTAAATACCTGATTTGAAGATGTCTTTGGTACATAATTGTTCTAGCCTATACTCCAAAATTAAACTCATTCTAGTAATCGCCTTTGAGTGTGGACTGTGTTATTATGCATACAGAGTTAGCCTACATTTATAGTGAATTTGTATTTGATTTTGAATAGCCTAGTAATAGTGTATTTTTCTATATATTAATCACTAATAGGCTGACACATTACCTTTTAGCTACAGAACATCTCACCACCATGCGTTTCCATCTCCTCTCCTGTCTCCTTCATTCCTTTCTCGAACGCGCAGAGAGAGAGGGTCTGTCAACAGTTTAATGAAATACGTTTTGTTGTGAAACCATGTTACTGTCGATGTTCCCGAACAGATTTCACCTGGTTTCCAAAATGATGCGCTGGGAACAGGGTTGGAGATCCCTTGGCATACAGAGTTTGGGCGGACTATCATCTGTTGCGTAACGAGAGGCAGCATGCCCCTCAACCATTGGATGCTGTGTGGAGTGAAACCTGGTATGAATGAAAAACCAGCCGGCAGGAAAAGTGGCACTATTCACTATTCATACTGAAGACATGTCTTTTCTCTCAACATTTTTGTGAAATATGTTTGGTTGTGAAAACATGTTACTATCGATGTTCCCGAACAGATTTCCCAATTTAAGCACTGGGTAGCTGCAGGAACTGAGGTGGATTTCTTAGTGGACTATGAGATAAAACGGAGTTAATCACGAACATATAGTTAGAATGATGTAGTTATGCACGCTCAAGTTTTCTGTTTTTTTTGTCTTATTTCTTGTTTGTTTCACAATAAAAAATATGTTGCATCTTCAAAGTGGTAGGCATGTTGTGTAAATCAAATGATACAAACCCCCCAAAAATCCCTTTTTAATTCCAGGTTGTAAGGCAACAAAATAGGGAAAATACCAAGGGGGGTGAATACTTTCGCAAGCCACTCTAGGACCCGTTTCAAATTATCACTTTTATGCTCAACATAGCCACTTCATATGCGTATTCGCTCCGGAATGGGAAAAATATCCTTTCTATTTTATTCAGCTAAGTTCAATTATATTCTTCTTACTATAAAATAATGTAATATAAAATAATGGCATGGGATTTAGAAGCATATCATGTCAGCTAAATGAACAAGTCTACAGCCCATACATTTAATGATCGTCAGAACACATGTGGGTAAAGTGGCGTTTAGAAAATTCGTCATTGGCTTTGATGCTCTGATTGGTGTCACGGTTTCGGCCGAGGCTGCCTCTCTTCCTTGCTCGGGCAGGCTTCGGCGTTCGTCGTCTCCGGAATACTAGCTGCCACCGTTGTATGTTTCTATGTTCGTTTGGTCTTGTCTGGATTATGTACACCTGTTGTCGTTTAGCGTCATTAGTGTCCTATAAGTTCTCGTTGTGTTTGTCAGGTGTTGTGTGTGATTGTTTCACTGTCGTGTTTGTGCTCTACAGTATACCGTTTGCTCTGTATAGCTTTCCTCCTCTGTTTAGGAGGGTATTGATCGCACATGTTTAGTGCGCCCTTTGTTTACGCCTGCGTGCGGATTTTCTCGCCTCCGGGCTTTTGGCTCGTGGATTTCTTTGTGCCTTCACTAAAGTATTTTGGACTTATTTTCTGCGTCCTGCGCCTGATTCCAGCACCACACCCACCTACAGCACCTACTGACAGAATCACACACCTTCCGAATGGAATCAGCAGGATCCGCAGCAGCACAGGAGACGTTGGAGGATTGGGTCCGGGAGCAGAATGACCAGATCCTGCGGATCGGGACCGCCCTGCAGGATGTTATTAACACACTTCAGCGCTGGGAGACCCGAGGGACACCCCCAACTCCACCTTCCCTGCCATCACCATCAGCCAGTCAGCCCATTCCCGCTCCGGAACCCAGGGGAATTTGACTCTCGCTCCCGAGGGCCTACGATGGGACCGCTGCCGGGTGTCAGGGCTTCCTTCTCCAGGTGGAGCTATGCCTGGCCACCGTGCACCCGGCGCCCTTGGGACACGAGAGCGTGTCCGCCCTCATCTCCTGCCTTTCCGGCAAGGCGTTGGAATGGGCCAACGCCGAGTGGAGGAGGATAGACGCTACCACCATCACATACGCTGAGTTCTCCCGCCGCTTCAGGGCGGTGTTTTACCATCCACCGGAGGGGAAAGCGGCGGGGGAGCGTCTGTTCTGCCTCCGGCAGGGGAGGAGGAGTGCCCAGGAGTTCGCGTTAGAATTCCGTACTCTAGCGGCGGATGCAGGGTGGAATGAGCGGGCCCTCATCGATCACTACCGCTGTAGTCTACGTGAGGACGTCCGTCGGGAGCTGGCCTGTCGGGACACCAGTCTCTCTTTCGACCAGTTAGTCGACATGTCCATCAGGCTGGACATCCTGCTGGCTACCCGCGGACGTCCCGAGGGGGGTCCGTCCATTTCACCCTCCAGCACCTCCGAGCCGAGCCCTATGGAGCTTGGGGGCGCTGGCGCTAGAGAGAGGAGGGATCGGAGTACGAGGGGGCCCGTCTCCTGCACCAACTGTGGCCGTGGAGGACACACCGCGGCTAGGTGCTGGGGATGGCCTCCTAGGGGAGAAAACGACAGGCCCCGCACTGGGGAGTCCTTCCAGGTGAGTAGGCGCCCCACTCACCCAGAGCTCTCTGTTGCGCACTTCTGTATACCTGTGCGTTTTCCACAGGTAGCACCTCAGTCCCAGCATAAGGCGCTGGTAGATTCAGGCGCGGCTGGGAATTTTGTTGATAGGAAATTTTGTTTAGATTTAGGGATTCCCCTTCTTCCTGTTGACGTCCCATTCCCCGTTCATGCCCTAGATAGCCGTCCGTTGGGATCGGGCTTGATCAGGGAGGTCACGGCGCCACTTAGGATGTGTGCGCAGGGGGGTCATCAGGAGATGATCCAGCTATTTCTGATCGACTCGCCTGCGTATCCGGTGGTGCTGGGCATGCCCTGGTTGAGTATCCATAACCCGTCTATTTCGTGGCAGGAGAGGGCTCTGATGGAGTGGTCTGCCCAGTGTGTGGGTCGATGTTTAGGCGTTTCCGTAGGGGCTACCTCGGTGGAGAGTCCAAACCAGGTGCCCGCATTGCATGTTCCCCCTGAGTATGGGGATTTGGCTATTGTGTTCAGTAAGTCGAGGGCGACGCAGTTGCCTCCCCATAGGCAGGGAGATTGTGCGATAGACCTCCAGGCAGGAGCTGCGCTCCCACGGAGCCATGTGTATCCTCTGTCTCAGGAGGAGAAGAGAGCTATGGAGACTTACATAAACAAATCTCTGAGACAAGGATACATACGGCCATCCCCTTCCCCTGCGTCCTCGAGTTTCTTTTTTGTGAAGAAGAAGGATGGAGGGTTACGCCCGTGCATTGATTACCGTGGTCTCAATCAGATCACGGTGAAGTACAGTTATCCACTTCCGCTGATTGCGACCATGACGGAGTCATTGCACGGGGCGCGTTTCTTCACTAAATTAGATCTCAGGAGCGCGTACAACTTGGTGCGCATTAGGGGGGGCGATGAATGGAAGACAGCCTTTAGTACCACCTCGGGCCATTACGAGTATCTTGTCATGCCATACGGGTTGATGAACGCTCCTTCAGTTTTCCAATCATTCGTGGATGAGATATTCAGGGACATGCAGGGGCAGGGGGTGGTCGTGTACATAGATGACATTCTCGTGTACTCGTCTACCCGAGTCGAGCATGTGGCTCTGGTGCGCCGAGTGTTGCGGAGGCTGTTGGAGCACGACCTGTATGTCAAGGCAGAGAAGTGTCTGTTTTTCCAGGAGTCGGTCTCCTTTTTGGGTTATCAGTTGTCTGCGTCAGGGGTGAAGATGGAGGTAGACCGGGTGTCAGCCGTGCGTAATTGGCAAACGCCAACCACTGTGAAGGAGGTGCAGCAGTTTTTGGGGTTCGTGAATTACTACCGGAGGTTTATCCGGGGTTTTGGACATGTGGCAGCTCCCATAACGTCTCTTTTTAAGGGGGGTCCGGTGCGTTTGCAGTGGTCAGCCGAGGCGGACAGGGCGTTTGGGAGGCTGAAGGACCTGTTTACCTCGGCTCCGGTGCTGGCGCATCCGGATCCCTCTTTACCATTTCAGGTAGAGGTGGACGCGTCAGAGTCCGGTATAGGAGCCGTGCTTTCGCAACGGTCCGGCACGCCACCCAAACTCCGCCCCTGTGCCTTTTATTCCAAGAAGCTCAGTCCGGCGGAGCGAAATTATGACGTAGGGGACAGGGAGCTGTTAGCCGTGGTACAGGCCCTAAAGGTGTGGAGGCACTGGCTTGAGGGGGCTCAACACCCTTTCCTCATTTTGACGGACCACCGTAACCTGGAGTATATCCGGGCAGCTAGGAGACTGAACCCTCGCCAGGCGTGGTGGAATATGTTTTTGACCCGGTTCGTATTCAAGATCACGTACATCCCTGGGTCACAGAACGGTAAGGCAGACGCACTGTCTCGGCGGTATGACACGGAGGAGAGGTCCGTGGAGCCCACTCCCATACTGCCGGAGTCTTGTCTGGTGGCACCGGTAGTGTGGGAGGTCGATGCTGAGCTCGAGCGGGCGTTGCGCACCGACCCTAGTCCACCTCAATGCCCGGAGGGTCGGAAGTACGTTCCGCTCGAGGTTCGGGATCGATTGATCTATTGGGCTCACACGTCACCCTCCTCTGGACATCCTGGTATAGGCCGGACAGTGCACTGCCTTAGTGCTAAGTACTGGTGGCCCACGTTGGCGAGGGATGTGAGGGTTTATGTCTCCTCCTGCTCGGTGTGCGCCCAGTGTAAGGCGCCTAGACATCTGCCTAGGGGTAAGTTACTACCCCTGCCCGTTCCACAACGACCATGGTCTCACCTCTCGGTGGACTTCATCACTGACCTTCCTCCCTCACAGGGGAATAGTACTATACTGGTCGTTGTGGACCGGTTCTCTAAGGCCTGTCGTTTGCTCCCTATGCCGGGCCTTCCTACTGCCCTACAGACCGCCGAAGCGCTATTCACCCATGTTTTCCGGCACTACGGGGTACCCGAGGATATTGTGTCTGATCGAGGTCCCCAATTCACCTCCAGAGTCTGGAGAGCCTTTATGGAGCGGTTGGGGGTCTCGGTGAGCCTCACCTCGGGTTACCACCCGGAGAGTAATGGGCAGGTGGAACGTGTGAACCAGGATGTGGGTAGGTTTCTTAGATCATACTGCCAGGACCGGCCGGAGGAGTGGGCACGGTACATTCCCTGGGCAGAAATGGCCCAGAATTCCCTACGCCATTCCTCCACTAACCTAACCCCTTTCCAATGTGTGTTAGGTTACCAGCCGGTTCTGGCACCTTGGCAGCAGAGCCAGATCGAGGCTCCTGCGGTGGATGAGTGGGTGCGGCGCTCGGAGGAGACGTGGAACGCTGCACAAGTCCACCTGCAGCGGGCCCTCCGTCGTCAAAAGGCGAGCGCCGATCTCCACCGCAGTGAGGGACCGGTGTACGCACCTGGTGATCGAGTCTGGCTCTCTACCAGAAACCTGCCCCTCCGCCTGCCCTGTCGGAAAACTGGGTCGGCGGTTTTGTGGGGCCGTTTAAAGTCCTGAGAAGATTGAACGAGATGTGTTACAGATTACAACTACCTGTTGAGTATAAAAGTATTAACCCCTCGTTCCATGTGTCTCTTCTCAGGCCGGTGGTAGCTGGCCCACTCCAGGAAAATGAGATCAAGGAGACTCCTCCGCCCTCATTGGACATCGAGGGGGCACCGGCGTACTCCGTGCGGTCCATCTTGGATTCGAGACGTCGGATGGGGGGTCTCCAATATCTGGTGGAGTGGGAGGGGTACGGCCCGGAGGAACGGTGCTGGGTGCCGAGGAGAGACATTTTGGAACCGTCTCTCCTGACAGAATTCCATCGTAGTCACCCGACGCGCCCTGCTCCGTGTCCTCCTGGTCGTCCCCGAGGCCGGAGTCGGCGCACGTCTGGAGCCGCGCGTCAAGGGGGGGGGTACTGTCACGGTTTCGGCCGAGGCTGCCTCTCTTCCTTGCTCGGGCA
This sequence comes from Coregonus sp. 'balchen', assembly GCA_902810595.1. Classification (NCBI taxonomy): domain Eukaryota; kingdom Metazoa; phylum Chordata; class Actinopteri; order Salmoniformes; family Salmonidae; genus Coregonus; species Coregonus sp. 'balchen'. The sequence goes on from LR778260.1 coordinate 2,277,804, forward strand.
GGCTTCGGCGTTCGTCGTCTCCGGAATACTAGCTGCCACCGTTGTATGTTTCTATGTTCGTTTGGTCTTGTCTGGATTATGTACACCTGTTGTCGTTTAGCGTCATTAGTGTCCTATAAGTTCTCGTTGTGTTTGTCAGGTGTTGTGTGTGATTGTTTCACTGTCGTGTTTGTGCTCTACAGTATACCGTTTGCTCTGTATAGCTTTCCTCCTCTGTTTAGGAGGGTATTGATCGCACATGTTTAGTGCGCCCTTTGTTTACGCCTGCGTGCGGATTTTCTCGCCTCAGGGCTTTTGGCTCGTGGATTTGTTTGTGCCTTCACTAAAGTCTTTTGGACTTATTTTCTGCGTCCTGCGCCTGATTCCAGCACCACACCCACCTACAGCACCTACTGACAATTGGTTAGAGATGATATTATCGCTGATGACTTTGTTTTGTACAACACCCCTCATTTTGACGTCACCACAAATGACTTCAATGATGGCAGTCACAGACTGATGTACAGTATGTAGCGACCATAGGGCAGCGGAAGAATTCAGCTACTTCCTGATGTTTCCACATTTCGTTCAGCCAGGGGTAAACAACTGACTGCTGCAACCCGATTGGCTGAACATCAGGAAGTAGCATGAGCCACTTTAACAAGGTGGTGGAAAAATGTGTTTTATTAAGACGGTACGCATCTTTTTTCAGTTTTATTTCTGGCGGTTCACCATTAAAGCTAGGCACCCTCGCAGCCTGAATGGAGGATGTTTTATGTATGAGCCGGTCGAGTGTATAGCCGGCTGCATAGATTCCAGTTGGACACAGATGAAAAATAACGCAAAAGGAATAAAAACGCCATCGGCCGGGGTGTTGGACTAGACTGGATAATGAGTGTTACTCAAATGCATGTGATTTGGTTGTGGTTAGAAAAGTCAGGATAATCTCTAAGCCATATATTCTGACCATGCCTAGTCCTGGACAAAACATATTTTCCACGCTTTTTAGTCAAGGGTTAATCTGTGTTAGGGAACACAGCCCTAAATGTACTTTATTCACAAAATAGGTTTGACTTCAATGGCGTTTACATATTACATCATATTGGAAAGCGCCAATATTCAAATTGTCCAGAACAGACTGTATCATTGAGATTCCTCTGAGACTGAACTATAGACTGTCTATATGCATGAAGTCTAGTGTCAGAGGTAGAAAGTGAAACGTGTAAATCACATGGTCCCGTTTGGGGAAAGCAGTAGCCCGACATAGCCAAAAGGAAAGGGCATTTTTAGTTGTTTTATGTGGTTTTTCTGCAGTCCTAATTTTATTTACCCAAAAAATAATGATTTATTTGGGAAAAAAACTGGTTTGGGTGTCTATTAGAAAACATTTTTGGCTGATTTTGAAAAAACTTGGGTTTTCTGATCATTTGAATTTCAAATGGTTGGCCCGTCTATTTTGAAACAACGGTTTTGGGGATCATTAAAAACCCATGGTTGGCTGTCATTTGAAACCCTTTTTTGGCTGATCTATTTGAAACCCTGGTTTTGGGGATCATTAAAAAACATGGGTTTGGGGGATCTATTAGAAACCTGGTTTTGGGTGATCTATTAGAACACCTGGTTGCGGGTTTTAGAAAAACACTGGTTTTGGGGTTGAATTTTTTAGAACACAGGGTGGCTTATCTTTTGAAACACATGGGTTTGGGTGATCTATTTAAATTTCACTGGTTGGGTTTAAACTATTAGAAAACACGGTTTGGTGATCTATTAGAACAAACGGTTGGCTGATTTTATTACAAAAAAAATTTGGGTTTCCCGATTAAAAATTTGAAACACTGGGTTTTTCCCGATCTATTAGAACACACTGGGGCTGATTTTATTAGAAAAAACACTGGTTTTGGGTTATCTATTAGAACCCCAGTGGGTTTGGGTGATTATTGAAAAACACTGGGTTTGGGTGATTTATTAAACACAAATTGGGTTGGGGTGATAAATTTGAACCCCATGGTTTGGCGATCTATTGAATAAAAATGGGTAATGATCAGGGTTTGCTGATCTATTAAAAACTATGAGTAAGATCAGGGTTTGTTATCTATTAGAAAAACCCTTTGGGGAATGTCAGCATTTGTTTTATTAGACCCCACGGGTTAAAAGATCAGGGTTTCTTTACTTTTTGAACACTCTAGGTAATGATCAGGGTTTTTTGATCTTGAAAAACCTGAGTAAAGATCAGGGGTTTGCCAAACATTTAGAAACCCACTGATTTAAAGATCAAAGGGTTTTTCTGATCTAAGAAAAACTCTGGGTAAAAGATCGGGGTTTGCTGATCTGTTTAAAAATATGATAATGACAGGGTTTGCTGATCTAATAGAAAAAAAACTGGGGAAGATCAGGGGTTTGCGGGTATTAGAACACACTGGGTTTGGGCAAAGGGTTTTGCTATCTAATAGAACCCCAATGGGTAATGAAAGGGTTGCTGATCTATTAACTACTGAGTAATGATCAGGGGGGGCTGATCTAATAGAAAAAAATTGGGGAATGATAAGGTTAGCTGATCCTTTTGAAAAAATCGGGGGAATTGTAAAGGGGTTTGCTGATCTTTAGAAAAACTCTGGGTAAAGAAACCGGGGTTTGCTGATTTTAATCGAAAAAACACTGGGGAATGATCATGTTAGTGATCTATTTTTGAACACACTGGTTAAAAGAAAGGGGAGGATCTAAAGAAAATACTGCGTAATTTTTAGGGTTTTGAAACTAATTTGAACACAAAGAGTAATGGGTTTAGGGGTTTGCTGATCTTTAGAAACCCCCGGGTTTTGATCAGGGGTTGCTGATCTTTAAAATTGGGGTTTAAAGATCAAAGGGTTTGCTGATTTTAAAGGGGAAAACCTGGGGAATGATCAGGGTTAGCTTTATCGATTTGAACCCACTGGGTAAAAGATCAGGGGTTTGCTGACTAATGAACCCAAAATGGGTAAAGATAAGGGGAAAACTGATTTTAGAACATACGGTAATTATCAGGGGTTGCTGATCTAATAGAACCTAAAGGGGGAATGACCGGGTTAAGTGTCTATTAGAAAATACTGGGTAAGAAAGGGGTTAAATTTATCTAAAAGAAAACAACCCGGGGAATGATAAGGGGTTTGCTGATCTTTAGAAAAAATCCCGAGTAATGATCAAAGGGGTTTGCGATTAATAGAACATTGGGGGCAATGTCAGGGGTTTGCTGATTTTAGAAAATCCGGGGTAATGATCCGGGTTAGCTGATTATTAACCTACTGAGTAAGGGTAAGGGGTTAAAACTTTATCTAAAAGAACCCCCGAGTAATGACAGGGGTTTGCTGATCTATTTTGAACCTCGATTAAAAGATCAGGGGTTTGCATCTAATGACCACCGGTAATGATCAGGGTTAGCTGATCTAATAGAACATACTGAGTAAAGATCAGGTTTTTGCTGAAACTATTAGAAAAATCTGGTAAAAGATCAGGGTTTTGATTAATAGAAACCCCCACTGAGGGAAAGATAAGGGGGGTGACTATTAAACACTCTGGGGAAAGATCCGGGTTAGCTTTATCTATTAGAACACTTTGGGTAAAGATCAGGGGGTTTGCTTTTATCTAATAACCACACTGGGTAATGATCAGGGTTTTCTGATCGATTTGAACCCCGGTTTAAAGATCAGGGTTAGCACTAATAGAAACACCCCTGGGTTATGATAAAGGGTTTTTGCCCATTATTTGAAATTTCTGAGTAAAATCAGGGGTTTGTTTATTAATTTGAACATACGGTAATTAAACAGGGGTTTTGTTTTTAGAAAAATACGGGTAATGATAAAGGGTTTTGGGTGATCAATTTGAACACATGGGGTTAAAGATAAGGGGTTTGCTGATCTAAAAAAAAACATACTTAAAGTAATGATCAGGGGGGTTTGCTGATTTTAAAAGAAAAATACGGGGCAAGACCCGGGTTTTGCTGTTATTAGAACATACTGAGTAAAAGATCAGGGGGGAAACGATCATTAGGAAAAAAAATGAGTAATGATCAGGGTTTGTGATTAATAGAACATACTGAAATATCAGGGTTTTGCTGATCTATTAGGCATCTGAGTAATGATCAGGGTTAGCGAAAATAGAACACACGGTAAGGGTCAGGGTTAAGGGTGATCTTAAAAAGAACATCTGAGTAATGATCGGTTTTGCTGATCTATTAGAACATACTTTGGGGAAAATCAGGGGTTTGTGAAACTATTTAAAAAAATAGTAATGATCAGGGGTTTGCTGATTTTAGAAAAATACTGGGGAATGATCAGGGTTTGCCCGATCTAATAGAAATTTAGTTTAAGATCGGGTTAGCTGATTATTTTGAAAAATATGGGCAATGAAACAAAGGGGGTTTTCTTATCTATTTGAAAAAAACTGGGGGAAGATAAGGGGTTTGCTGATCCCATTTTTGAAAATACTAGTAATGATCAGGGGTTTGCTGATCTAATTAAACCCTACGGGGAAAGATCAGGTAGCTGTCTTTAGAACTACTGGTAATGATGGGGTTTAGCTGATCTATAGAACACACTGGGTAATGATCAGGTTAGCTGATCAAATAGAACAACCTGGTAATGATCAGGGTTAGCTGATCAAATTAGAACACACTGGGTAATGATCAGGGTTAGCTGATCTAATTAGAACATACTGGTAATGATCAGGGTTAGCTGATCTATTAGAACAACTGGGTAATGATTAGGTTAGCTGATCAAATAGAACATACTGTAATGATCAGGTTAGCTGATTTTATTAGAACACACTTGGTAATGATCAGGTTAGTTTGATCTAATAGAACACACTGGTATGAAGGGTTAGCTGTCTATTAGAACATACTGAGTAATGATCAGGGTTAGCTGATCTAATAGAACATACTGGGTAATGATCAGGGTTAGCTGATCTATTAGAACATACGGGTATATAGTTAGCTGATCTATAGAACAACGGGTATGAAGGTTAGCTGATCTATTAGAACATACTGATTGAAGGTTACGATCTAATAGACTACTGAGGATGATAGGTTAGCTGATCTATTAGAACATACTGAGTAATTATCAGGGTTAGCTGATCTATTAGAACATACTGAGTAATGAATCAGGGTTAGCTGATCTAATAGAACATACTGAGTAATGATCAGGGTTAGCTGATCTATTAGACAACTGGTAATGTCAGGTTAGCTGATCTATTAGAACAACTGATAATGATCAGGTTAGCTGTCTATTAGAACATCTGATAATGATCAGGGTTAGCTGATCTAATAGAACATACTGAGTAATGATCAGGGTTAGCTGATCTATTAGAACATACTGAGTAATGATCAGGGTTAGCTGATCTATTAGAACATACTGAGTAATGATCAGGGTTAGCTGATCTAATAGAACACACTGGGTAATGATCAGGGTTAGCTGATCTCTCAGAACACACTGGGTAATGATCAGGGTTAGCTGATCTATTAGAACATACTGAGTAATGATCAGGGTTAGCTGATCTAATAGAACACACTGGGTAATGATCAGGGTTAGCTGATCTAATAGAACACACTGGGTAATGATCAAGGTTAGCTGATCTAATAGAACACACTGGGTAATGATCAGGGTTAGCTGATCTATTAGAACATACTGAGTAATGATAAGGGTTAGCTGATCTATTAGAACACACTGGGTAATGATCAGGGTTAGCTGATCTAATAGAACACACTGGGTAATGATCAGGGTTAGCTGATCTAATAGAACACACTGGGTAATGATCAGAGTTAGCTGATCTAATAGAACATACTGAGTAATGATCAGGGTTAGCTGATCTATTAGAACACACTGGGTAATGATCAGGGTTAGCTGATCTAATAGAACACACTGGGTAATGATAAGGGTTAGCTGATCTATTAGAACATACTGAGTAATGATTAGGGTTAGCTGATCTATTAGAACATACTGAGTAATGATCAGGGTTAGCTGATCTAATAGAACATACTGAGTAATGATCAGGGTTAGCTGGTCTATTAGAACATACTGAGTAATGATCAGGGTTAGCTGATCTAATAGAACACACTGGGTAATGATCAGGGTTAGCTGATGTAATAGAACATACTGAGTAATGATCAGGGTTAGCTGATCTATTAGAACAAACTGAGTAATGATTAGGGTTAGCTGATCTATTAGAACATACTGAGTAATGATCAGGGTTAGCTGATCTAATAGAACATACTGAGTAATGATCAGGGTTAGCTGGTCTATTAGAACATACTGAGTAATGATCAGGGTTAGCTGATCTAATAGAACACACTGGGTAATGATCAGGGTTAGCTGATGTAATAGAACATACTGAGTAATGATCAGGGTTAGCTGATCTATTAGAACACTCTAGGTAATGATCAGGGTTAGCTGATCTATTAGAACATACTGGGTAATGATCAGGGTTAGCTGATCTATTAGAACACACTGGGTAATGATCAGGGTTAGCTGATCTAATATAACATACTGGGTAATGATCAGGGTTAGCTGATCTAATAGAACATACTGGGTAATGATCAGGGTTAGCTGATCTATTAGAACATACTGGGTAATGAAAAGGGTTAGCTGATCTAATAGAACACACTGGGTAATGATAAGGGTTAGCTGATCTATTAGAACATACTGAGTAATGATCAGGGTTAGCTGATCTATTAGAACAAACTGAGTAATGATTAGGGTTAGCTGATCTATTAGAACATACTGAGTAATGATCAGGGTTAGCTGATCTAATAGAACATACTGAGTAATGATCAGGGTTAGCTGGTCTATTAGAACATACTGAGTAATGATCAGGGTTAGCTGATCTAATAGAACACACTGGGTAATGATCAGGGTTAGCTGATGTAATAGAACATACTGAGTAATGATCAGGGTTAGCTGATCTATTAGAACACTCTGGGTAATGATCAGGGTTAGCTGATCTATTAGAACATACTGGGTAATGATCAGGGTTAGCTGATCTATTAGAACACACTGGGTAATGATCAGGGTTAGCTGATGTAATATAACATACTGGGTAATGATCAGGGTTAGCTGATCTAATAGAACACACTGGGTAATGATCAGAGTTAGCTGATCTAATAGAACACACTGGGTAATGATCAGGGTTAGCTGATCTAATAAAACACACTGGGTAATGATCAGGGTTAGCTGATCTAATAGAACACACTGGGTAATGATCAGGGTTAGCTGATCTAATAGAACACACTGGGTAATGATCAGAGTTAGCTGATCTAATAGAACACACTGGGTAATGATCAGGGTTAGCTGATCTAATAGAACATACTGAGTAATGATCAGGGTTAGCTGGTCTATTAGAACATACTGAGTAATGATCAGGGTTAGCTGATCTAATAGAACACACTGGGTAATGATCAGGGTTAGCTGATGTAATAGAACATACTGAGTAATGATCAGGGTTAGCTGATCTATTAGAACACTCTGGGTAATGATCAGGGTTAGCTGATCTATTAGAACACTCTGGGTAATGATCAGGGTTAGCTGATCTATTAGAACACACTGGGTAATGATCAGGGTTAGCTGATCTATTAGAACACACTGGGTAATGATCAGGGTTAGCTGATCTAATATAACATACTGGGTAATGATCAGGGTTAGCTGATCTAATAGAACACACTGGGTAATGATCAGAGTTAGCTGATCTAATAGAACACACTGGGTAATGATCAGGGTTAGCTGATCTAATAGAACACACTGGGTAATGATCAGGGTTAGCTGATCTAATAGAACATACTGGGTAATGATCAGGGTTAGCTGATCTATTAGAACATACTGGGTAATGATAAGGGTTAGCTGATCTAATAGAACACACTGGGTAATGATAAGGGTTAGCTGATCTATTAGAACATACTGAGTAATGATCAGGGTTAGCTGATCTATTAGAACATACTGAGTAATGATCAGGGTTAGCTGATCTAATAGAACACACTGGGTAATGATCAGAGTTAGCTGATCTCTCAGAACACACTGGGTAATGATCACGGTTTGCTGATCTATTAGAACATACTGAGTAATGATCAGGGTTAGCTGATCTAATAGAACACACTGGGTAATGATCAGGGTTAGCTGATCTAATAGAACACACTGGGTAATGATCAAGGTTAGCTGATCTAATAGAACACACTGGGTAATGATCAAGGTTAGCTGATCTATTAGAACATACTGAGTAATGATAAGGGTTAGCTGATCTATTAGAACACACTGGGTAATGATCAGGGTTAGCTGATCTAATAGAACACACTGGGTAATGATCAGGGTTAGCTGATCTAATAGAACACACTGGGTAATGATCAGAGTTAGCTGATCTAATAGAACATACTGAGTAATGATCAGGGTTAGCTGATCTATTAGAACACACTGGGTAATGATCAGGGTTAGCTGATCTAATAGAACACACTGGGTAATGATAAGGGTTAGCTGATCTATTAGAACATACTGAGTAATGATCAGGGTTAGCTGATCTATTAGAACAAACTGAGTAATGATTAGGGTTAGCTGATCTATTAGAACATACTGAGTAATGATCAGGGTTAGCTGATCTAATAGAACATACTGAGTAATGATCAGGGTTAGCTGGTCTATTAGAACATACTGAGTAATGATCAGGGTTAGCTGATCTAATAGAACACACTGGGTAATGATCAGGGTTAGCTGATGTAATAGAACATACTGAGTAATGATCAGGGTTAGCTGATCTATTAGAACACTCTGGGTAATGATCAGGGTTAGCTGATCTATTAGAACATACTGGGTAATGATCAGGGTTAGCTGATCTATTAGAACACACTGGGTAATGATCAGGGTTAGCTGATCTAATATAACATACTGGGTAATGATCAGGGTTAGCTGATCTAATAGAACATACTGGGTAATGATCAGGGTTAGCTGATCTATTAGAACATACTGGGTAATGATAAGGGTTAGCTGATCTAATAGAACACACTGGGTAATGATAAGGGTTAGCTGATCTATTAGAACATACTGAGTAATGATCAGGGTTAGCTGATCTATTAGAACAAACTGAGTAATGATTAGGGTTAGCTGATCTATTAGAACATACTGAGTAATGATCAGGGTTAGCTGATCTAATAGAACATACTGAGTAATGATCAGGGTTAGCTGGTCTATTAGAACATACTGAGTAATGATCAGGGTTTGCTGATCTAATAGAACACACTGGGTAATGATCAGGGTTAGCTGATGTAATAGAACATACTGAGTAATGATCAGGGTTAGCTGATCTATTAGAACACTCTGGGTAATGATCAGGGTTAGCTGATCTATTAGAACATACTGGGTAATGATCAGGGTTAGCTGATCTATTAGAACACACTGGGTAATGATCAGGGTTAGCTGATCTAATATAACATACTGGGTAATGATCAGGGTTAGCTGATCTAATAGAACACACTGGGTAATGATCAGAGTTAGCTGATCTAATAGAACACACTGGGTAATGATCAGGGTTAGCTGATCTAATAGAACACACTGGGTAATGATCAGGGTTAGCTGATCTAATAGAACACACTGGGTAATGATCAGGGTTAGCTGATCTAATAGAACACACTGGGTAATGATCAGAGTTAGCTGATCTAATAGAACTCACTGGGTAATGATCAGGGTTAGCTGATCTAATAGAACATACTGAGTAATGATCAGGGTTAGCTGGTCTATTAGAACATACTGAGTAATGATCAGGGTTAGCTGATCTAATAGAACACACTGGGTAATGATCAGGGTTAGCTGATGTAATAGAACATACTGAGTAATGATCAGGGTTAGCTGATCTATTAGAACACTCTGGGTAATGATCAGGGTTAGCTGATCTATTAGAACACTCTGGGTAATGATCAGGGTTAGCTGATCTATTAGAACACACTGGGTAATGATCAGGGTTAGCTGATCTATTAGAACACACTGGGTAATGATCAGGGTTAGCTGATCTAATATAACATACTGGGTAATGATCAGGGTTAGCTGATCTAATAGAACACACTGGGTAATGATCAGAGTTAGCTGATCTAATAGAACACACTGGGTAATGATCAGGGTTAGCTGATCTAATAGAACACACTGGGTAATGATCAGGGTTAGCTGATCTAATAGAACACACTGGGTAATGATCAGGGTTAGCTGATCTAATAGAACACACTGGGTAATGATCAGAGTTAGCTGATCTAATAGAACACACTGGGTAATGATCAGGGTTAGCTGATCTATTAGAACACACTGGGTAATGATCAGGGTTAGCTGATCTAATAGAACACACTGGGTAATGATCAGGGTTAGCTGATCTATTAGAACACTCTGGGTAATGATCATGGTTAGCTGATCCATTAGAACATACTGAGTAATGATCAGAGTTAGCTGATCTATAGAACACTCTGGGTAATGATCAGGGTTAGCTGATCCATTAGAACATACTGAGTAATGATCAGGGTTAGCTGATCGAATAGAACATACTGAGTAATGATCAGGGTTAGCTGATCTAATAGAACACACTGGGTAATGATCAGGGTTAGCTGATCTAATAGAACATACTGAGTAATGATCAGGGTTAGCTGATCTAATAGAACATACTGAGTAATGATCAGGGTTAGCTGATCTAATAGAACACACTGGGTAATGATCAGGGTTAGCTGATCTAATAGAACATACTGAGTAATGATCAGGGTTAGCTTATCTAATAGAACACACTGGTTAATGATCAGGGTTAGCTGATCTAATAGAACATACTGAGTAATGATCAGGGTTAGCTGATCTATTAGAACACTACAGTCTACAGTCACTGATCCTCAACACTACAGTCTACAGTCACTGATCCTCAACACTACAGTCTACAGTCACTGATCCTCAACACTACAGTCTACAGTCACTGATCCTCAACACTAAGTCTGACAGTCACTGATCCTCAACACTACAGTCTACAGTCACTGATCCTCAACACTACAGTCTACAGTCACTGATCCTCAACACTACAGTCTACAGTCACTGATCCTCAACACTACAGTCTACAGTCACTGATCCTCAACACTACAGTCTACAGTCACTGATCCTCAACACGACAGTCTACAGTCACTGATCCTCAACACTACAGTCAACAGTCACTGATCCTCAACACTACAGTCTACAGTCACTGATCCTCAACACTACAGTCTACAGTCACTGATCCTCAACACTACAGTCTACAGTCACTGATCCTCAACACTACAGTCTACAGTCACTGATCCTCAACACTACAGTCTACAGTCACTGATCCTCAACACTACAGTCTACAGTCAATGATCCTCAACACTACAGTCTACAGTCACTGATCCTCAACACGACAGTCTACAGTCACTGATCCTCAACACTACAGTCAACAGTCACGATCCTCAAACACTACAGTCTACAGTCACTGATCCTCAACACTACAGTCTACAGTCACTGATCCTCAACACTACAGTCAAACAGTCACTGATCCTCACACTACAGTCTACAGTCACTGATCCTCAACACTACAGTCCTACAGTCACTGATCCTCAACACTACAGTCAACAGTCACTGATCCTCAACACTACAGTCTACAGTCACTGATCCTCAACACTACAGTCTAAAGTCAACGATCCTCAACACTACGTCTACAAGTCACTGATCCTCTAACCTAACAGTCCTACAGTCACTGATCCTCAACACTACAGTCCAACAGTCACTGACTCCTCACACTACTTCTACAGTCCTGATCCTCAACACTACATTCTACTCACCTGATCCTCACACTACAGCCCTACAGTCACTGTCCTCAACACTACGTCTCAGTCCCCTGATCCTCAACACATATATTTTATCAAGAATTCAATTAGAGAGTTGTCGCTCTACGTTGCTTGAACTTGTTAAAACATGTCCCTGCTAGTAGGGGTGAACAGAGTTCCTCCCCTCAACCTGACCCATGAGCACTGCTAGGGGTGAGTCTCCTGTCCCCCACTGCCCCCCTCTTCCTCCTCCTTCTCCTCTCCCTCTCCTCTCCTCTCCTCTTCCTCTCCTCTCCCTCTCCCCTCTCCTCTCCTCCTCCTTCTCCTCTCCTCTTCCCTCCTCTCCTCTCCTCTCCTCTCCTCCTCCTCTTCCTCTCCTCTCCTCGGCCCTTCCTTCCTCTTCCCTCCCTCCTCACCCCTTATCCCTCCTCTCCTCTCCTCTCCTGCCCGCCCTCCTCCTCCTCCTCTCCCCTCTCCCCTCTCCTCCCCTCTCCTCCCCACCGCAGTGAGAGACAATGGTCATTCAGTTTCCCCTCCACACACACAACACACACACACACACACACACACACCACCCCACACACACTGCAAGCAGGCCAGGCATGCACCCACCCACACACACAAACACACACACACACACACACTGGGCAGTTAGACACGCCTCATTTCCCTGCCCCATCGTCATGACTGCGACCTGGGGTCGAGGGGCCCTTCAGAAAGCTTCCTTTGAGCCACAGACACACACATGCAAAGGGACAGAGTGAGAAGAGTTAAATGTTTACTCTCGATGACCCCACTCTAACACACACCATAAACAAACTCTCTCAAACAGATTGTGCTCATCTCAGTGTAGACAAACACCCAGTAACTGATTATTCAACCTCTCCTATTGAAACATAAACAGACATCATACACCTAAAAACTTTCCTTGACACATATACACATATACTCTTGCAAATGTCGGACACACAAATAGCCACACTCAAACACCTACGCAGAATGACTACAACCTCTTACACACACTCTCTCTCCTACACACACACACACTCTCTCTCCTACACACACACACTCTCTCTCCTACACACACACACTCTCTCTCCTACACACACACACTCTCTCTCCTACACACACACACTCTCTCTCCTACACACACACACTCTCTCTCCTACACACACTCACACACACACTCACTCACTCACTCACTCACTCACTCACTCACTCACTCACTCACTCACACACATAAATAAACTCATACACTACATAACCCTACTTTCATAGAAAAACAGATATATTCCCTCTCACACACACGCACACACACACACACGCACACTCACTCACTCACTCACTCACATAATTAAACTCCTGTAGCTCAGAGAGAGAGAGAGTGAGAGAGAGAGAGAGAGAGAGAGAGAGGGAGAGAGAGAATTGAATTGAATTGAGAGAGAGAGAGAGAGAGAGAGAGAGAGAGGGGAGTGTACACAGCGTTCTATTTCTTATAGACTAACAGCTGTTGGGCTGAGACTTCAGTGTTGAGCGCAGAGAAACACTGAGAGAGAGAGAGAGAGAGAGAGAGAGAGAGAGAGAGAGAGAGATGCCTAGATTGGACATTGAGAGAGAGAGAGAGAGAGAGAATAGAGAATTGAATTGAAGAGAGAGAGAGAGAGAGACAGAAAGAGAGAGAGAGAGACAGAAAGAGAGAGAGAGACAGAAAGAGAGAGAGAGAGAGAGAGAGGCTGTGTGGCGTGAGGAGGCTGTGTTTAGGAGAATCCATAGCCCTCTGGCTCACAAGGAGAACAGAAGAGAGAAGAAGAAGACACAACCTTTATTTTTTCTCCTCTTTCTCTTTGCATCCTACCGGAGGCTTTGGGTCAAAAAAAATTTGTCCTTCCTTCTCTCTCTCCATCCATCCATCCATCCTTCCGTCCCTGCGAAGGAGGAACAGCGCGACCGGAGTCGCTCTCATTCAGCCGGTAAGCAGAATCACCCCTTTTCTCTCTTTCCCTCCCTCTCTTTCACTCTCTTTCTCTCTCGCTCTCTCCATTCATGCTTAGTGCATTGAACCGATAGTGAAATGGTGAGAGAGGTTGGAAAAAAACGTAACATGCCCCACCCCTGCTACAACCACTGGTGCGCCCCGGCACGAGGGCTTTGCTGGAAGAGAGGCTTACTTAGGGGGGTTTTGGGGGAAAAGCTATAGGAAACAAATAAAGGA
>LR778260.1:2291891-2366477 GCA_902810595.1 Coregonus sp. 'balchen'
GTTTTGTTTTGGTTGACGTGTTTTTTGGGTGTGAAAGGGGTGGGGCTGGTGGTGTGGGAGTGTGTGGTACTGTGTGTGTGTGTGTGTGTGTGTGGGTGTGTGTGTGTTGGTGGTGTTTCGGTGTGTGTTGTCGTGTTGTGTGTGTGTGGGGGTTGGTGTGTTGTGTTGTGGTGTGTGGTAGGGTTGTGTGTGGGGGTACGTGTGTTAGTGTGGGGGGTTTTGTGGTGTGTGGTGGTGTGTGTGTGTTGTGTGTTGTTTCTGTGTGTTGTGGTGTCTTTGTGTTGTGTTGGGGTTTGGGGTGGTGTGTGTGTTACATGTGGGGGTACGTGTGTGTGTGTGTCTGTGTGTGTGTGGTTGTGTGTGTTTTTTGTTTTTGTTGTGTGTCTGTGTGTGTTGTGTTTTTGGTAGTGTGTTTTAGTGTGTTTGTGGTATTGTGTGGTATGGGGTGTGTTGTGGTGTGTGTGTGTGTGTGTGGTACGTGTGTGTGTGGTACGTGTGTGTGTGTGTGTGGTGTGTTTTTGTTACGTGTGTGGTGGTACGTGTGTGGTGTGTTGTGGGGTGTGTGGGGTGTGTTTGTACTGTTCCTTTTGAGGGATAAAGTTTCATAGATGTTTATGTTCTAATTAGAAGAACATGACAACAATTAGCATGGACCATTGTGGTACCTTTTGTGTGTGTGTTACGTGTGTGGTAGTGTGTGTTGTGTGTGGGGTGGTTTTGGGTGTGTGTGTGTGTGTTGTGGTGTGTTGTGTGAGTGTGTGTATGTGTGTGTGAGTGTGTATTACGTTTTGGTGTGGTGTTTGTGTGTGTGTGTGCGTGTGTTGGGGGTTTGTGTGTTGTGGTACGGTGGTTTTGTCTGTGTGGTTGTTTTGTGTGTGGGTGTTTTGGTAAGTGTTGTGTTGGTGTGTGGTTGTGTGTGTGGTTGTTGTGTGTCTTTTGGGTGTGTGTGTTGTGGTGGTGTTTTGTGTGGGTGTGTGGGGTCCGTGTGGTTGTGTGTTTGGTGTGTGTGTGTGTGGGGTTTGTGTGTGTGGGGTGGGTGTGTGTGGTCGTGTGTGTGTGGTGTGTGTGTGTGTGTGTGGGGTTTGTGTTTGTCCTGTCCGTTGGTGGGGGGGTTCCACCTTAAAGTTGGTTACCAATATAATGCCATATAAAGTCCAAAGAAGAAAGAGGAGAAGAACTGAAGGAGGAGAGATGACTGGAAACTAACTCTTTTTACCCTTTATCTGTGGATTAATTGTCGGAGTAGAGGACCTTGTGCATTTCAGGTAAAATAACAACCCAATGTTTATATCCCGGGACAAATTAGCTAGCAACAGCAACCTGAATGTTTCATTGTTTCGCCCAAAATTAATATAGTTGGTTCAGAGTTCGTTTTGTATTTAAACCTGGTGCCCGATCCGTTGGTGGGGGTGGACAAAATCAATATCCGTCAGGCGCCGGGGAAACACATGCGCGCCCCCGTCTATCACAGTGGGGGGGCAACCATTTATGATTTAAAAGGGGGCAATTATTTTTTTCAACGGGGAATTTGGGTTTGCATAACTTTGTTAATTAAATAAATAAAAATTTTTTTTGTTTTTTTAAAAAACTCGGGTTTCCCCTTTTATTAAATTAGGTTTTGGTTTGAAGATCTGAAAAACATTCATACAAAAATATGCAAAAATTAAAATCAGAAATGGGGCAAATATTTTTTAATGGCACGTATACAATTAAGGGGCGGGGCACTAAACAGTCTGCAGCCCCCGGCCTAAAACCTACTGGCGGGAAAATTCGCACAGACATTTGAATCTCAATAAGACAAAAAAAAAGGGGTTCCAAAAAAGGCCCATTCCCAGGACAAAAAAAATATAATTTCCATCTAACACCGGCCAGAGCCCCACAAAAAAAAACTTACATTCAGTGGGGGAAAAAAGTATTTTTCACCCCCAAATTTTGAATTCTCCCATTTAAAAAAATATGAAGGGGGCCCCCTTCATTTTCATCATAGGTACCATACTATACAGACAAATGAAATTTTTTTTCTCCAGAAAATCACATTGTAGGATTTTTAATGAATTTATTTTCAAATAAGGGGGAAAATAAGTATTTGGTCAATAAAAAAGTTTCCAAACTTTGTTACATACCCTTTGTTGGCATGAACAGGAAAAAGTTTCTGTAAGTCTTCACAAAATTTTCACACAGTTGGTATTTTTGGCCCATTCCTCCATCAATCTCCCCCAAGCAGTGATTTTTGGGGGTTGCTGGGGGAACACGGCTTTCAACTCCCTCCAAATTTTTTTATGGGGTTGAGATCTGGAACGGCTGGCCACTCCAGGACCTTGAAATGTTCTTTCGAAGCCACTCCTCGTTCCCGGGGATGTGGTTTGGGATCATTGCCAGCTAAAAACCCAGCCACGTTTCATCTTCAATGCCCGCTGAGGAGGAGGTTTTTTCCCCCTAAAAACTCACGATACTGGCCCATTATTTTCCTTTTCAGGACAGTTGTCCTGTCCCCTTTTCAAAAAAAAACCCCAAAGCATATTTTCCCCCCCTGCTTCACGTAGGGGAGGTGTTCTTTTGGGTGCAAATCAGTTCTTTGCCTCCAAAACGAGAGTTGATTTTTAAACCAAAAGTTTATTTTGGTTTTTATTGACCCTATGACATTCTCCCAAACCTCTTTTGGACATCCCAAGCACTCTACAAAAATTCAGATGGGCCTGGACTGTACTGGGCTTTTACAGGGGGCAGTTTGCACTGCAGGTTTTAGTCCCTAGCGGCGTAGTGTGTTACTGAAAGGTAGGATTGTTACTTTTGGTCCCAGCTCTCTGCAGGTCATTCACTAGGTCCCCCCATGTGGTTCTGGGATTTTTGCTCACCGTTCTTGTGATCATTTTGACCCCACGGGGTGAGATCTGCGTGGAGCCCCAGATCGAGGAGATTATCAGTGGTCTTGTATGTCTTCCATTTCCTAATAATTGCTCCCACAGTTGATTTATTTACAGTTTTTCTCCATTGGTTTGGCTCATTTCTTGAAACAGAAATTACATTCTCAAAACTCTAAGATCATTTGGCAAAACAGTCTTACAGTTCAGCACAACACTATAGCTCACTTGCAAAAGCTCATATCTCTTCCTAAAACTGTTCACATCATGCTTCAAACACTAAATTCCTTTCCCATATAAGGAGTCATGCCACGAAATGGCAAAGATCCTTCTCAATTGCTTTGGCTCATTTCTTGAAACAGACCGGACGTTCTCAACACTCTTGGTGCTTTAGCCAAATAACTTGGATGGTTTGGCACAACACCATGGTTCACCTGCAAAAGCTCATACCTCCCCACACAGTTCACTCTGTGTCAAACTAAATTTCCTTCTCATGTTAAACGCAGTGCCCTGTGCCCCCAAATGCTTCGTCCCTTTGCATGTGTAAGCACTGCAGGTCAAAATGTTTAGATGTTTTTGGGTCACTACATGGCAGAGGAACCATTGAAATATCCCTCATGTCCAACCTTTCAGTCGTAGCCCTAATTCATTGACAATGGTTACGTACTGTTTGTTTTTTGTTCTAGCTAACAAAATACAATTGTGTATAAACTGAAAAAAATAAATAAGGATTTTAGGGGGAAGAGTAGCTCAAGTTTTTGACCTCAAACATTGCCCTCATACTGCCAAGGAAATTTGTACCATTATCATCACACACATCAAGTAACTTCCCATACAGCGAGTAAAGAAAATGTATACCGCATAATATACTGTATATAACCCCAACACAAACACAAAACCAATGAAATTATATGCAGCCTACGTGCTAGGTAAAATAAAGCTGGAGTTTCACACTAACAAGTCTCTTCACTGTCGCTGTCCTCACCTCCTGGCCATCCACACCTGCTTGTCCTGTCTGGCCACAGATCCTCGTCCACACTCACAGCCGTATCTTCTCCCTTGCGATGCCACGAGGAAGAAACGGCGTTCCCATGTCGTCAAACCTCCCCTACACTGATCTCTGTAATATCCTCACACGCAGCGTCCATTGCATGGAGCAGGGACCCTCTGATCTTGAGCCCGATGCTCTACACTCTCCACCTCCAAGCGATAAATACTCCGCAATAGGATTGAGAAAGGAGAGTAAGGTTTTCACCTGACTGTCATTGCTGTAAATAAATTTATCAATTTCCAAGGTATTCATATATGGTATTCATGGTATTATGTTTCTTGACTAATTTTGACAATTGAACAGACGATTGTGCATGTGATGCTTATACAATGAAATGACGCTGGACAACTTTTTTGGACGAACAACCATTAGACTGGATCAACAATCTTTTAGATCAACAAGATCTATTCACATTGGAAATTGTGCTAAATGGTATGTACCTGTACTTTAATCATGTTGCCAAAGATTATCTGAGACATTTGCATTTTATGAAATGAATGAGAAATTCAATTCTGTTGTGAACAATTCCAAGTGGTTTGGAAGGTTTTGTCCATGTCGTTTTGAGATGTAATTTTCTGTTTCCAGACTGAGCCAAACCAATGGAGAAAACTGTAAACCAAGCTTGCGTACCTAGTGTCAGATTCAGGTCCTTCCCAGCCTGGTGCGGTCTCCAATTTTTGGTTTCTCTGGTGTCCTTTGACGCTCCTTTGGTCTTGGCCATAGTGGAGTTTGGAGTGTGGACTGTTTGAGGTTGTGGACAGGTTGGTCTTTTATACTGATAACAAGTTTCAAACAGGTGCCATTAAACAGGTAACGATGAGGACGAGAGGGAGCCCCTCTAAAGAAGAAGTTTCCAGGTCTGTGAGAGCCAGAAATCTTGCTTGTTTGTAGGTGACCAAATACTTATTTTTCCACATAAATTTGCCAAATAAATTCATTAAAAATCCTACAATGGCTTTGTC
Organism: Coregonus sp. 'balchen'; assembly: GCA_902810595.1. Lineage (NCBI taxonomy): Eukaryota > Metazoa > Chordata > Actinopteri > Salmoniformes > Salmonidae > Coregonus > Coregonus sp. 'balchen'. Next base: position 2,296,766 of record LR778260.1, read on the forward strand.
TAATTTTACTTTTCTCAGTTGTCTGTCATAGTTGCGTGTACCTATGATGAAAATGACAGGCCTCTCTCATCTTTTAAGTGGGAGCAACTTTCACAATTTGTGGCTGACAAATACTTTTTTTCCCCACTGTACCTCGGCCTAACTACGCCACCAGTACTATTCCACCAAAGCTGTGAACGATCTTATAGACAGGCAAGAAGGGCCTTCTACGCATCAAACTGACCAAAACTGACATCCCAATTAGAAACTGGCTAAAATACTTAAATTCAGTTATAGACCCATTGCCCTTTATGGTTGTGAGGTCCTGGGGTCCGCTCCCAACAAGAATTCCACAAAATCAGACAAACACCCATTGAGACCTTCATGCAGAATCTGCAAAATATACTTTGTCGTACAACGCAAAACCCCAACCCTGCCAGCAGAGCATTATTAGGGACTTTACCCGCGAGTTATCAAAATCCAAAAAAATAGACAAATTCCTACAACACCACTTAAGGAAGCGATTCCCCCCACAATCCACCATAAAGCCCTCACCTACAGGAGAATGAACTGCGGAAGAGTCCCCTCACCAGCTGGTTCTGGGGCTCTGTTCCCAACAAGACCATAAGAGCCCCAGCAACGCAAACACAATTTGAACCAACCAAATCATAAGAAAAGCAAAAATATAATTATTTGACAAACTGGAAAGAATCAACCAAAAAACAGAGCAAATTGGAAATCTATCTGGCCCTAAACAGAGGGTACTCAGTGGCAGAATACTGACCACTGTGACTGACACTAAATTAAGAAAATCCTTGACTATGTACAGACTCAGTGAGCATAGCCTTGCTATTGAGAGAGGCCGCCATAGGCAGAAAGGTCTGCATATGTGCCCACTGCCCACAAAACGAGGTGGAAATTGAGCTGCAATTCCTAACCCAAATGTATGACCATATTAGAGACACATATTTCCCACAGATCACACATACCCACAAAGAATTTGAAAACAAAGCAAACATTGATAAACATATCTGAGCCTCCCGAGTGGCATAGCAGTGCTAGAGGCGTCACTACAGACCTGGGTTTGATCCCGGGCAGCCGGCCGCGACCGGGAGACCCATGAGGCGGCGCACAATTGGCCCAGCGTCGTCCGGGTTAGGGGAGGGTTTGGCTGGCCGGGATGTCCTTGTCCCATCGCGCTCTAGTAACTACTTTTGGTGGGGCCGGGCACATGCATACTGACTTTTGGTCGCCAGTTTTTACGGTGTTTCCCCTCCGACACATTGGTGGGGCTGGCTTCCGGGTTAAGCGAGCAGTGTGGCAAGAAGCAGTGCGGCTTGGCAAGGGTCGTGTTTAGGAGGACGCATGGCTCTCGACCTTCTCCTCTCACGAGTCCGTACAGGAGTTGCAGCGATGGGACAAGACTGTAACTACCAATTGGATATCCCGAAAAAAGGGTAAAAACTAAAATGAATAAAAAATACAAATAAACTCCCATATCTGTTTGGCAAAATACCGTAGTGTGCAGTCACAGGAGCAAGATTTGTGGTCCGTTGCCATGGAGAAAAGCCAGTGGAGAACAAACAACATTGTAAATACCACCAATATTTATCTGTTTATTTATCTTCCCCTAGTATTCGTATTTTCACATTGCTAAAACACTGTACATAGCTGATAATATAACACTTGAAATGTCTTTATCTTTTTGAGTGAAATATTTACTGTTAAATTCTAATCGTTTCTTGTTGATGTGTCTTCTCACTTTGGTTTATTTCACTTGCTTTGGGGGGGGGGGGGGGGGGGGGGCATGTAAACATGTTTACCCATGCCAATAAAGACGCTTTGGAGAGGAGAGAGGAGAGAGGAGAGAGGAGTGGAGGGAGAGAGAGAGAGAGGTTTCCTCTGCTGTCTCTCTCTCTTCTTTCTCTTTCTACTCTGCTCTCTCTCTATCTGCTCTCTTCTTCGCTCGCTCTCCTTCCTACCTATCTCTCTCTCTTCTCTCTTCTCTCATCTCCCTCTCTCTCTTTTCTCTCTTCTCTCTTCTCATCTCTCTCCTTCTCTCTTCTCTCCTTCTCTCTCTTACTCTTCCTCTCGTCTTTCTCTTCTCTCACAGTTATCTATGAGCTCCCTCCTATCTCCTCACACAATCCAGCAAATGCCTCTGTAACATCGTCAAAGACTGAAGAGCTGTTCTCTTATTTCAGGAGATAAATATGTTGAGGTAACTGAACCAGTCTGCTGGCACCCTATTTCCCTACATATGGACACTTTTGACCAGGCCGGCCACTAGGAGAGACTTCTCCTGCCCCTGACACCAAGCCTCCACACGGGGAGAAAATAGGCACCATTTGTTATTTATTTAAGTATTTAATATGAAATGTAATATATACATTTAATCATATAATGAAGCGAACTGAAGAAAACAAACCACAGTGTTCCGGCGTCTTCCTCATGTCTTTCACACCACCCAACGACCGACAAACATCCCACACACACACACACTACACTTCGACACACCCCAGCACACCCCCACACACACCATACACACATAGTCAACAGCACACACTACACACCCACAACACGTGACCACATCCCACACACATCCACACAACACACGCCACCACAACACTACACAACACACACATACAACCATTACACACACACACACCTATACTCACAGCATACACAACATACACACCTACCACAACACACACACACAGCACCACACACACACGATCATACGAGCACATACACACACAACACACAACCCATAGCACATCACACAGAGACACACACACATACCACACACACACACACCCACACGACACATACACACATACCCACACACACACACACACACTTAAAAAAACACACACACACAACACACCACACATGACACAACATATCACTACACACACACACACAACACATAATCACACACACAAGCCACACACACCCACGACAACAACCACACCACACCCACATCACACACACACATACACACATACACACACACACAACACACAACACACTAGTACACACCTATCACACATACACCACACACACATACCACACATACACACATACACAATACACACACACCACACCACACATACCACATACACACACACACACACACATACCCACACACACACACACATACACACACACCACACACACACAGCACCATATACACACATATACACACATGACACACACACACACACACACACCACACTTCACACACACCACACACACATACACACAACACCCCACACGCATACACACATACACACACACACAACACTCCACACACATACACACATACACACATACTAGCACATCCACACCACACTAAACACACATACACCCATACACACATACACACTACACACACACAACACACACATACACACACATATCACATACACACAGACATACCCGATCACACCCACATACACAGCATAGCATCCACCCACACACGCACACACACACTTACACACCACACAGCACAACACTACACACATACCACTCACACCATCACATACACACACACACCCACACACACCACATACCACATACACACATTACCAACCCAACACACACACAACACACACCCCCACCCCATACACACATTACACACACAACACACCACGACACAGCACACATCCACATACGACAAATACACACCCCCACCAACACATACACACCTACACACATACCACACACACCACACACATACACACCCACACACACACATACACACAACACATTGACACACACACCACACACACACACACACATACACACGACACCCAACACATTCACACAGTCACACTTACCACACACACACCATCACAGACCACAATACACACTACACACACATACACCACATACCACAACCACATCACACACACATACAACACATCACCAGACACACCAACACACACACCCAACACACAACACACACACCACATACACACATAGCTCCACACACACACCACAACACCACAACACCACACACCATACCCACTACATTACACACACACACACATACACACATACCATACAGCACACACACGACACACACTACACACTACACACCACTACACACCAGACACACAGACACACCAGACACACACACACACACACACACGACACAACACACACGACACACAGACACAGAACAACACACACACACACACCCACACACACACACACAACACACGACACACAGACACACACACACACACACACACACAGACACACACACACAGACACACACACAGACACACACACACAGACAGACGCCCGCTCACAGTCAGCCGTACTGCAGGGTTTATAATGTTTTATCCGACCTTGTAGTTTCTTTAACACTTTACACTGGTGGATATGGGCTAAACTTAAAATGTTGCTATCAGAAGAAATATGAAATGCATGGTAGCAATTGAAAGGGATTAGTTTGGAGATTTTGGTGAAAGTATTAGACCAAAGTTGACAGACTGAATCCGAACATTACTAATTTTATCTGCATTTACTGTACATTTAGCCACATTTGTTGATAACGAAATCTGAAAATACTCTGGATACATTCATAACATGAGATTATTCCTGGAAAATGTGGGGTAGGTGCAACATCAGGGTTTGAGTCAGAGGTCTAACTGGTGTCCCCAAGTGGCCACACACATCTCCAAAGTGTGCACAGTTCCTAAGTAAATTCAATGCACTTTTATGACTCAAATTTAAGGTGATTTTTTGAGCTGTCCTAGCTGTGCCATTGAGGAACTAGAGCAAGCACACTTGTAGTTATTTTGTTTGTAACACAACCCTTTTATTTATTTATTTATTTCACCTTTATTTAACCAGGTAAGCCAGTTGCATCCCCGCCATCACACAATTACTGTTGTTGTTTACGCAATCCAAAAACGGTCCTTTATAAATTGTAATCTAAGTCAGGTGGGCATCATTTGAAGCTTGAAGTTCTATTGCCAACATATATTATAAAATATGATCTTACAATGTTAGGCTTTCACAGGGCAATTCATAGAAACAGATCTTACATGTTGGTGCCATTGAAAAGGAGTCATGCGTGCATTCAGGTGCATGTTCCGCTGTGACTTTTCTTCACAATAGACAAACATAGGCTCATTCTGTTCCAGACAACCCAGGATATGACACCATGCCATCTTGTAACTCTACATCAAACATAGCAGTGGAGGCTGCTGAGGGGATGACGGTTCATAATAATGGCTGGAACGGAGCAAATGGAATGGCATCAAACACATGGAAACCATTTTTTTACATTTTAGCAGATGCTCTTATCCAGAGCGACTTACAGTTAGTGAGTGCATACATTTTTCATACTGGCCCCTCGTGGGAATCGAACCCACAACCCTGGCGTTGCAAGCGCCATGCTCTACCAACTGAGTTACAGGGGGGACTACCATGTGTTTGATGTACACTGCCAGTCAAAGGTTTGGACACACCTACTCATTCAAGGGTTTTTCTTTATTTGTACTATTATTTACATTGTAGAATAAAAGTGAATACATCAAAACTATGAAATAACACATATGGAATCATGTAGTAACCAAAAAAGTGTTAAACAAATCAAAATATATTTTATATTTGAGATTCTTCAAATAGCCACCCTTTGCCTTGATGACTTACCCAGAACAAACTCTCAGCTGTAATCGCTGCCAAAGGTGAATCTAACATGTATTGACACAAGGGGTTGAATACTATGGAGGACCAAACCTGCCATAATTAGAATTAAATGAAAAAATAGATAAATAAATAAATCATAATTAAATAAATGAGCAAGGAAATACATTACAAATTTTTTTTTATCTGTATGTATTTAATCATTTATCTATGTATTATCTAATTATTCAAACTTTAATTCATTTTATTCGTTTATATATTTATTTATTTCTGTATGTCTTCCTCCAATATGATAATGAGGGGGTGTCAATCAAATGTCTGTGGGTGGTATCTAACTCACCATTGGTTGATAATGGCTATCATAAGGTGAATGCACCAATGTGTAAGTCGCTCTGGATAAGAGCGTCTGCTAAATGACTTAAATGTAAATGTAAACAGACCTGGTCTTCCAGGTCGGTTCAATCAAAAACATTTTGCCTACCCCTGCCCTAGAGGTATTAGTCAATGCTTATGAACTGAATATTGTATGTGAATTTCCATATATCAATAACCAGGTTTCCATTCTACCTTTTTATGCCATTAAAGTGCTGATAAAACATGTAATGTCGGTAAACTTTCCAAATGTCCACAAAACTAAAGACGCTAGACAAGGTGGGATCCTTTTTTGTCGGTAAAACAAATTCTGCGAGAAATGTTGGTGGAAACGCTTTTATGTGCAAATATTGATATAATAACCATCACATCGAAGTCAACTTGGAGTCACGTGATGACATGTTGTGTGGTCCTCCCACTACGACTCGGGAAACCATGCAGTTTATTAGGCTACAGATGAAATAAGTTATGATGAACTTCACAGGGTGGTGAAAGTGCACGGTGGTGAGCACAGCAACAGTCTCTCTCTCTCTCTCTCAGCCGTTCTGTCAACATGTATTGTCTGTAACCACTATAATTCATAACAACAGCAATCACATACATATATTCACTTTGTCTACTTGTCCCATTCTTCAGTCTGGTCTGGGATATATATTTTAGTTGACACACCTGTGTGATGTATCTGATATACAGGAATAAAAATGTAATTCACCCTTAACATGAGACTTGCATTTACTTTAGACCTTTTGAATCATAAGCTCCAAGTGTTGTGTTTAAGTTACCACAGAAGTTAGTAAAACTTAGTGTGAAGACCAACGTGACAAACATGCTATGAAAAAGTTGTTTTGTAATCCAACAATACAGTGGGGGAAAAAAAGTATTTAGTCAGCCACCAATTGGGGAAAAAAAGTATTCACAAGGTTTTCACACACTGTTGCTGGTATTTTGGCCCATTCCTCCATGCAGATCTCCTCTAGAGCAGTGATGTTTTGGGGCTGTCGCTGGGCAACACAGACTTTCAACTCCCTCCAAAGATTTTCTATGGGGTTGAGATCTGGAGACTGGCTAGGCCACTCCAGGACCTTGAAATGCTTCTTACGAAGCCACTCCTTCGTTGCCCGGGCGGTGTGTTTGGGATCATTGTCATGCTGAAAGACCCAGCCACGTTTAATCTTCAATGCCCTTGCTGATGGAAGGAGGTTTTCACTCAAAATCTCACGATACATGGCCCCATTCATTCTTTCCTTTACACGGATCAGTCGTCCTGGTCCCTTTGCAGAAAAACAGCCCCAAAGCATGATGTTTCCACCCCCATGCTTCACAGTAGGTATGGTGTTCTTTGGATGCAACTCAGCATTCTTTGTCCTCCAAACACGACGAGTTGAGTTTTTACCAAAAAGTTATATTTTGGTTTCATCTGACCATATGACATTCTCCCAATCCTCTTCTGGATCATCCAAATGCACTCTAGCAAACTTCAGACGGGCCTGGACATGTACTGGCTTAAGCATGGGGACACGTCTGGCACTGCAGGATTTGAATCCCTGGCGGTATAGTGTGTTACTGATGTTAGGCTTTGTTACTTTGGTCCCAGCTCTCTGCAGGTCATTCACTAGGTCCCCCCGTGTGGTTCTGGGATTTTTGCTCACCGTTCTTGTGATAATTTTGACCCCACGGGGTGAGATCTTGCGTGGAGCCCCAGATCGAGGGAGATTATCAGTGGTCTTGTATGTCTTCCATTTCCTAACAATTGCTCCCACAGTTGATTTCTTCAAACCAAGCTGCTTACCTATTGCAGATTCAGTCTTCCCAGCCTGGTGAAGGTCTACAATTTTGTTTCTGGTGTCCTTTGACAGCTCTTTGGTCTTGGCCATAGTGGAGTTTGGAGTGTGACTGTTTGAGGTTGTGGACAGGTGTCTTTTATACTGATAACAAGTTCAAACAGGTGCCATTAATACAGGTAATGAGTGGAGGACAGAGGAGCCTCTTAAAGAAGAAGTTACAGGTCTGTGAGAGCCAGAAATCTTGCTTGTTTGTAGGTGACCAAATACTTATTTTCCACCATAATTTGCAAATAAATTCATTAAAAATCCCACAATGTGATTTTCTGGAATTTTTTTCCTCATTTTGTCTGTCATAGTTGACGTGTACCTATGATGAAAATTACAGGCCTCTCTCATCTTTTTAAGTGGGAGAACTTGCACAATTGGTGGCTGACTAAATACTTTTTTCCCCCACTGTACAATTAAAATTACTTTATACAAAAGTTTATTGCATTTAGTCATCCCCAAAATGTGGCCTTTGAATGCCTTGATAGTTGTATCCTTCCTCAGGGAACTGTCTGCTGATAGTTGCCAACAGGGCGGCAGGTCTGTTGATGTGCTGCTCTAGAGTTCCAGGGTTCTAGAGCCCAGCAGATTCATTGTTGATGTGCTGCTCTAGAGTTCCAGGGTTCTAGAGCCCAGCATACTCATTGTTGATGTGCTGCTCTAGAGTTCCAGGGTTCTAGAGCCCAGCAGACTCATTGTTGATGTGCTGCTCTAGAGTTCCAGGGTTCTAGAGCCCAGCAGACTCATTGTTGATGTGCTGCTCTAGAGTTCCAGGGTTCTAGAGCCCAGCAGATTCATTGTTGATGTGCTGCTCTAGAGTTCCAGGGCTCTAGAGCCCAGCAGACTCATTGTTGATGTGCTGCTCTAGAGTTCCAGGGTTCTAGAGCCCAGCAGACTCATTGTTGATGTGCTGCTCTAGAGTTCCAGGGTTCTAGAGCCCAGCAGACTCTCCTGGGGACAGGGGGATGGACACATGTTGGTTTTTCTGTTATGTCTGTGAGACTAACAGGGAGGAGAGAGCATGAGTTTTGGCGTGAGTACAGTAAATCCAACCAGTGGCCCTGGATAATATGCTATGTCATCACACAGGCAGACTGCCATAGTGAAGGAGGTTTACAGTGCATCAAGTATACTACTATGAGTGTAGCTTACGGCTCTGTGCTCTGGAGAGATCGCAGGTAGTTGGTCAGAAGGCTCTGGAGGTCCTTGGACCATTCTGTCTCTGTAGCACCTGGAGAGAGACCGGTAGAGATATTGAGTGTTAGAAAGAGAGAGAGCCCTCACCTCCCATTGACCCAGGGCCTCCTCCCTAGTATCATGCAATGTAAAGGAAAACAATATCATGACTTACTGACAGAGTGCTCCATGTTCCTGCTGGTAGCAAGCCTCAACCTGGATGCAGAGAAATGTCCTGCCTTGCAGTATGGTGGCATCTATCTCCACCAGGCTCCAAGAAACCAGATGACAAACCTGCAGAGATGAACTAAATAAAATGGCACCTGCATTTAGGATTCATGTATCAGTTTGCCTAATTCACATTCATGTCTATAAATGACAATAGATCTGATTAATAGTATGCATGCCATTTTATGATAACGGCTATGACAGATGACATGGCGTACATGTGAACTTATAGCTAGCTAAGATATAATTTATACTCCTGCACCACGTCTCATCTCACTAAGGCAAACAGCAAATTCCACTATTGTGGCTAATCTGTATTGTGGCTAGCTTCACATCATTTATGCCATCATGACAACATGCTCCTCCTTAATTAACTGTAGTTAGCTGCTAGCTTAGATGCCTGTTTTGCAGCCAAACTGCTTCAAAGATGGATGATGTCAAGAATTAACCATGTAGCTAGCTAACTAAATGACAACCCTATTAATTAAGTATCCGCTCTATTGCTTAATAAATTATTTTATATTTGATTTTACCCTTATTTTACCAGGTCAGTTGACTGAGAACACATTCTCATTTACAGCAACGACCTGGGGAATAATTACAGGGGAGAGGAGGGGGGATGAATGAGCCAATTGGAAGCTGGGGACGATTAGGTGGCCATGATGGTATGAGGGCCAGATTGGGAATTTAGCCAGGACACCGGGGTTAACACCCCTACTCTTACGATAAGTGCCATGGGCTCTTTAGTGACCACAGAGAATCAGGTCACCCGTTTAACATCCCATCCGAAAGATCTAGCTAATGTGAGCTAGCCAACATGCATTGCTTCTGACACATGCCACAATCCTGCTTGCTTTACATCTGATAGATATTTAGCTACCGTAGCCAGCTAGATAGAATGGTTTATGATAATTGCAGTTTAGTTCATTATCGAGCTAAGTATAAAACTGAGAATCTGGCTGTAAAACACAGCTAGTTAACCACCCCAGCTTGGAGGGGTGAGGGAGAGACTGAGGACTCCAATCAGGGAGGGGTGAGGGAGAGACTGAGGACTCCAATCAGGGAGGGGTGAGGGGGAGACTGAAGACTCCAATCAGGGAGGGGTGAGGGAATGACTGAAGACTCCAATCAGGGAGGGGTGAGGGAATGACTGAAGACTCCAATCAGGGAGGGGTGAGGGAATGACTGAAGACTCCAATCAGGGAGGGGTGAGGGAATGACTGAAGACTCCAATCAGGGAGGGGTGAGGGAATGACTGAAGACTCCAATCAGGGAGGGGTGAGGGAATGACTGAAGACTCCAATCAGGGAGGGGTGAGGGAATGACTGAAGACTCCAATCAGGGAGGGGAGAAGGAGAGACTGAAGACTCCAATCAGGGAGGGGAGAAGGAGAGACTGAAGACTCCAATCAGGGAGGGGAGAAGGAGAGACTGAAGACTCCAATCAGGGAGGGGAGAAGGAGAGACTGAAGACTCCAATCAGGGAGGGGAGAAGGAGAGACTGAAGACTCCAATCAGGGAGGGGAGAAGGAGAGACTGAAGACTCCAATCAGGGAAGGGAGAAGGAGAGACTGAAGACTCCAATCAGGGAAGGGAGAAGGAGAGACTGAAGACTCCAATCAGGGAGGGGAGAAGGAGAGACTGAAGACTCCAATCAGGGAGGGGAGAAGGAGAGACTGAAGACTCCAATCAGGGAAGGGTGAGGGAGAGACTGAAGACTCCAATAATGGAGGGGTGGGGGAGAGACTGAAGCCTCCAATCAGGAAGGGGTAAGGGAGAGACTGAAGACTCCAATAATGGAGGGGTGAGGGAGAGACTGAAGCCTCCAATCAGGAAGGGGGGAGGGAGAGACTGAAGACTCCAATAATGGAGGGGTGAGGGAGAGACTGAAGCCTCCAATCAGGAAGGGGTAAGGGAGAGACTGAAGACTCCAATCAGGGAAGGGTGAGGGATGGTTCAGGCTTAGGCCTCTCTAATGTTTCAGGTTCAGGTCTATCTAACGGTTCAGGTTCAGGCCTATCTAATGGTTCAGGTCTATCTAATGGTTCAGGCCTATCTAATGGTTCAGGTCTATCTAATGGTTCAGGCCTATCTAATGGTTCAGGTCTATCTAATGGTTCAGGCCTATCTAATGGTTCAGGTCTATCTAATGGTTCATGTCTATCTAATGGTTCAGGTCTATCTAATGGTTCAGGTCTATCTAATGGTTCAGGCCTATCTAATGGTTCAGGTCTATCTAATTGTTCAGGTGTAGGTCTATCTAATGGTTCAGGTCTATCTAATGGTTCAGGCCTATCTAATGGTTCAGGTCTATCTAATGGTTCAGGTCTATCTAATGGTTCAGGCCTATCTAATGGTTCAGGTCTATCTAATTGTTCAGGTGTAGGTCTATATAATGGTTCAGGTCTATCTAATGGTTCGGGTCTATCTAATGGTTCAGGTCTATCTAATGGTTCAGGTCTATCTAATGGTTCAGGTCTATCTAATGGTTCAGGCCTATCTAATGGTCCAGGTGTAGGCCTTTTAATGGTTCAGGACTATCTAATGGCTCAGGCCATCTAATGGTTCAGGCCTATCTCATGGTTCAGGTCTTTCTAATTGTTCAGGTCTATCTAATGGTTCAGGTCTATCTAATGGTTCAGGTCTATCTAATGGTTCAGGTCTATCTAATGGTTCAGGTCTATCTAATGGTTCAAGTCTATCTAATGGTTCAGGTCTATCTAATAGTTCAGGTATATCTAATGGTTCAGGTATATATAATGGTTCAGGCCTATCTAATGGTTCAGGTCTATCTAATGGTTCAGGTCTATCTAATGGTTCAGGTATATCTAATGGTTCAGGTATATCTAATGGTTCAGGTCTATCTAATGGTTCAGGTATATCTAATGGTTCAGGTATATCTAATGGTTCGGGTCTATCTAATGGTTCATGTCTATCTAATGGTTCATGTCTATCTAATGGTTCAGGTCTATCTAATGGTTCAGGTCTATCTAATGGTTCAGGCCTATCTAATGGTTCAGGTCTATCTAATGGTTCAGGCGTATCTAATGGTTCAGGCGTATCTAATGGTTCAGGCCTATCTAATCACGTTTTTGACTGCACTGGGCCTTTAAAATTAAGGAAAGCTTAAACGAAAAGATAAGGTGGAAATTAACTTAAGATGTTCTATGCAACCGCGCCCAGAGCCCTACTCTGTCTTGGGTTGTAGTGACAATAACACATGATCGTACTGTTTAATTCTACCCAGAGCCCTACACCCAAACGAGGGCACTACGTTCATCCACCTCTGGCCTGCTGGCTCCCCTTCCTCTACGGAAGCACAGTTCCCGCTCAGCCCAGTCAAAGCTATTCGCTGCTCTGGCACCCCAATGGTGGAACAAGCTCCCTCACGACGCCAGGACAGCGGAGTCACTGACCACCTTCCGGAGACACTTGAAACCCTACCTCTTTAAGGAATACCTGGAATAGTATAAAGTAATCCTTCTTCCCCCACCCCCCATGATTCCCACCCCAAAAGGTGGTTGTCCCACTGGCTATCATAAGTTGAATGCACCAATTTGTAAGTCTCTCTGGATAAGAGCTTCTGCTAAATGACGTAAATGTTTAAGGTCCATGAATTCATAATGACGAATAAGAAGGGAATCAACATGAATATAGAATTTCCTGATCAAAGCCACAGCAAGTGATAAATCAAACAGTAAAAATACAATACATGTTGTGAAATGCCAGTCTATGAGTACGTAGACAGTGATTAAACAACTGTTATCTTAATGTAGTAAAGACAGAGGACATCTGCCTTGGGGTTATTGAAGAAACAGAAGTTTGTGTTGTGTTATCTGAATGTAGTGTGTTGATTTGGCTCTGGTGGGTTTTACAGACGGTAAAACATGGTTGGTTTTGTAGATGGTAAAATATGGTTGGAATTGGAATGTCAGTGTACTTCCTCAATTGACTTGAATTGAAACAGAATTGACCCCACCTCTGGTGTTGACTTGACTGTCTCTGTGTGTTAGGTAGACTATGAGGTGATCTCTGTGGGTTAGGTAGACTATGAGGTGATCTCTGTGGGTTAGGTAGACTATGAGGTGATCTCTGTGGGTTAGGTAGACTGTGAGGTGATCTCTGTCTGTAAGGTAGTCTATGAGGTGATCTCTGTCTGTAAGGTAGTCTATGAGGTGATCTCTGTGTGTAAGGTAGACTACGAGGAGATCTCTGTGTGTAAGGTAAACTATGAGGTGATCTCTGTCTGTAAGGTAGTCTATGAGGTCATCTCTGTGGGTTAGGTAGACTATGAGGTGATCTCTGTGTGTAAGGTAGACTATGAGGTGATCTCTGTGGGTTAGGTAGACTATGAGGTGATCTCTGTGTGTAAGGTAGACTATGAGGAGTTCTCTGTGTGTAAGGTAGACTATGAGGTTATATCTGTGTGTAAGGTAGACTATGAGGTGATCTCTGTGGGTTAGGTAGTCTATGAGGTGATCTCTGTGGGTTAGGTAGACTATGAGGTGATCTCTGTCTGTAAGGTAGACTATGAGGTGATCTCTGTCTGTAATGTAGTCTATGAGGTGATATCTGTCTGTAAGGTAGTCTATGAGGTGATCTCTGTGTGTAAGGTAGACTACGAGGAGATCTCTGTGTGTAAGGTAGACTATGAGGTGATCTCTGTGGGTTAGGGAGTCTATGAGGTGATCTCTGTGGGTTAGGTAGACTATGAGGTGATCTCTGTCTGTAAGGTAGACTATGAGGTGATCTCTGTCTGTAAGGTAGTCTATGAGGTGATCTCTGTGTGTAAGGTAGACTATGAGGTGATCTCTGTGGGTTAGGTAGATTATGAGGTGATCTCGGTCTGTAAGGTAGACTATGAGGTGATCTCTGTCTGTAAGGTAGTCTATGAGGTGATCTCTGTGTGTAAGGTAGACTACGAGGAGATCTCTGTGTGTAAGGTAGACTATGAGGTGATCTCTATCTGTAAGGTAGTCTATGAGGTGATCTCTGTGGATTAGGTAGACTATGAGGTAATCTCTGTGTGTAAGGTAGTCTATGAGGTGATCTCTGTGTGTAAGGTAGACTACGAGGAGATCTCTGTGTGTAAGGTAGTCTATGAGGTGATCTCTGTCTGTAAGGTAGTCTATGAGGTGATCTCTGTGGGTTAGGTAGACTATGAGGTGATCTCTGTGGGTTAGGTAGACTATGAGGTGATCTCTGTCTGTAAGGTAGTCTATGAGGTGATCTCTGTGTGTAAGGTAGACTATGAGGTGATCTCTGTGGGTTAGGTAGACTATGAGGTGATCTCTGTCTGTAAGGTAGACTATGAGGTGATCTCTGTCTGTAAGGTAGTCTATGAGGTGATCTCTATCTGTAAGGTAGTCTATGAGGTGATCTCTGTGTGTAAGGTAGACTACGAGGAGATATCTGTGTGTAAGGTAGAGTATGAGGTGATATCTGTCTGTAAGGTAGTCTATGAGGTGATCTCTGTGGGTTAGGTAGACTATGAGGTGATCTCTGTGTGTAAGGTAGACTATGAGGTGATCTCTGTGGGTTAGGTAGACTATGAGGTGATCTCTGTCTGTAAGGTAGACTATGAGGTGATCTCTGTCTGTAAGGTAGTCTATGAGGTGATCTCTATCTGTAAGGTAGTCTATGAGGTGATCTCTGTGTGTAAGGTAGACTACGAGGAGATCTCTGTGTGTAAGGTAAACTATGAGGTGATCTCTGTCTGTAAGGTAGTCTATGAGGTCATCTCTGTGGGTTAGGTAGACTATGAGGTGATATCTGTGTGTAAGGTAGACTATGAGGTGATCTCTGTGGGTTAGGTAGACTATGAGGTGATCTCTGTGTGTAAGGTAGACTATGAGGAGTTCTCTGTGTGTAAGGTAGACTATGAGGTTATATCTGTGTGTAAGGTAGACTATGAGGTGATCTCTGTGGGTTAGGTAGTCTATGAGGTGATCTCTGTGGGTTAGGTAGACTGTGAGGTGATCTCTGTCTGTAAGGTAGACTATGAGGGTGATCTCTGTCTGTAATGTAGTCTATGAGGTGATATCTGTCTGTAAGGTAGTCTATGAGGTGATCTCTGTGTGTAAGGTAGACTACGAGGAGATCTCTGTGTGTAAGGTAGACTATGAGGTGATCTCTGTGGGTTAGGGAGTCTATGAGGTGATCTCTGTGGGTTAGGTAGACTATGAGGTGATCTCTGTCTGTAAGGTAGACTATGAGGTGATCTCTGTCTGTAAGGTAGTCTATGAGGTGATCTCTGTGTGTAAGGTAGACTATGAGGTGAGCTCTGTGGGTTAGGTAGATTATGAGGTGATCTCGGTCTGTAAGGTAGACTATGAGGTGATCTCTGTCTGTAAGGTAGTCTATGAGGTGATCTCTGTGTGTAAGGTAGACTACGAGGAGATCTCTGTGTGTAAGGTAGACTATGGAGGTGATCTCTATCTGTAAGGTAGTCTATGAGGTGATCTCTGTGGATTAGGTAGACTATGAGTAATCTCTGTGTGTAAGGTAGTCTATGAGGTGATCTCTGTGTGTAAGGTAGGACTACGAGGAGATCTCTGTGTGTAAGGTAGTCTATGAGGTGATCTCTGTCTGTAAGGTAGTCTATGAGGTGATCTCTGTGGGTTAGGTAGACTATGAGGTGATCTCTGTGGGTTAGGTAGACTATGAGGTGATATTTGTGTGTAAGGTAGACTATGAGGTGATCTCTGTGTGTTAGGTAGACTTTGAGATGATCTCTGTGTGTAAGGTAGTCTATGAGGTGATCTCTGTGGGTTAGGTAGACTATGAGGTGATCTCTGTGGGTTAGGTAGACTATGAAGTGATCTCTGTGTGTAAGGTAGACTATGAGGTGATCTCTGTCTGTAAGGTAGACTATGAGGTGATCTCTGTCTGTAAGGTAGTCTATGAGGTGATCTCTGTGTGTAAGGTAGACTATGAGGTGATCTCTGTGGGTTAGGTAGACTATGAGGTGATCTCTGTCTGTAAGGTAGACTATGAGGTGATCTCTGTCTGTAAGGTAGTCTATGAGGTGATCTCTATCTGTAAGGTAGTCTATGAGGTGATCTCTGTGTGTAAGGTAGACTACGAGGAGATATCTGTGTGTAAGGTAGAGTATGAGGTGATATCTGTCTGTAAGGTAGTCTATGAGGTGATCTCTGTGGGTTAGGTAGACTATGAGGTGATCTCTGTGTGTAAGGTAGACTATGAGGTGATCTCTGTGGGTTAGGTAGACTATGAGGTGATCTCTGTCTGTAAGGTAGACTATGAGGTGATCTCTGTCTGTAAGGTAGTCTATGAGGTGATCTCTATCTGTAAGGTAGTCTATGAGGTGATCTCTGTGTGTAAGGTAGACTACGAGGAGATCTCTGTGTGTAAGGTAGAGTATGAGGTGATCTCTGTCTGTAAGGTAGTCTATGAGGTGATCTCTGTGGGTTAGGTAGACTATGAGGTGATCTCTGTGGGTTAGGTAGACTATGGGGTAATCTCTGTGTGTTTGGTAGACTATGAGGTGATCTCTGTGGGTGAGGTAGACTATGAGGTGATCTCTCTGTGTAAGGTAGACTATGAGGTGATCTCTGTGTGTAAGGTAGACTATGAGGTCATCTCTGTCTGTAAGGTAGTCTATGAGGTTATCTCTGTCTGTAAGGTAGTCTATGAGGTGATCTCTGTGGGTTAGGTAGACTATGAGGTGATCTCTGTCTGTAAGGTAGACTATGAGGTGATCTCTGTCTGTAAGGTAGTATATGAGTTGATCTCTGTAAGGTAGTCTATGAGGTGATCTCTGTGTGTAAGGTAGACTACGAGGAGATCTCTGTGTGTAAGGTAGACTATGAGGTGATCTCTGTCTGTAAGGTAGACTATGAGGTGATCTCTGTGGGTTAGGTAGACTATGAGGTGATATTTGTGTGTAAGGTAGACTATGAGGTGATCTCTGTGTGTTAGGTAGACTTTGAGATGATCTCTGTGTGTAAGGTAGTCTATGAGGTGATCTCTGTGGGTTAGGTAGACTATGAGGTGATCTCTGTGGGTTAGGTAGACTATGAGGTGATCTCTTTGGGTTAGGTAGACTACGAGGTGATCTCTGTGGGTTAGGTAGACTATGAGGTGATCTCTGTGTGTAAGGTAGACTATGAGGTGATCTCTGTGTGTAAGGTAGACTCTGAGGTGATATATGTGTGTAAGGTAGACTATGAGGTGATCTCTGTGGGTTAGGTAGACTATGAGGTGATCTCTGTGGGTTAGGTAGACTATGAGGTGATCACTGTCTGTAAGGTAGTCTATGAGGTGATCTCTGTCTTTAAGGTAGACTATGAGGTGATCTCTGTGTGTAAGGTAGACTATGAGGTGATCTCTGTGGGTTAGGTAGACTCTGGTGTGATCTCTTTGGGTTAGGTAGACTATGGGGTGATCTCTGTGGGTTAGGTAGACTATGAGGTGATCTCTGTGTGTAAGGTAGACTATGAGGTGATCTCTGTGGGTTAGGTAGACTATGAGGTGATCTCTGTGGGTTAGGTAGACTATGAGGTGCTCTCTGTCTGTAAGGTAGACTATGAGGTGATCGCTGTCTGTAAGGTAGTCTATGAGGTGATCTCTGTCTTTAAGGTAGACTATGAGGTGATCTCTGTGTGTAAGGTAGACTATGAGGTGATCTCTGTGGGTTAGGTAGACTATGAGGTGATCTCTGTCTGTAAGGTAGACTATGAGGTGATCTCTGTCTGTAAGGTAGACTATGAGGTGATCTCTGTGTGTAAGGTAGTCTATGAGGTGATCTCTGTGTGTAAGATAGACTATGAGGTGATCTCTGTGGGTTAGGTAGACTGTGAGGTGATCTCTGTGGGTTAGGTAGACTATGAGGTGATCTCTGTGGGTTAGGTAGACTATGAGGTGATCTCTGTGGGTTAAGAAGACTATGAGGTGATCTCTGTGCCATGCAGTGACTGGTGTATAAAGCCATCACACCAGAGAGGGGAGAGGGGAGGGAGGGGTAATGAGGGGTAGCTAATGAAAAAAACGAGTGTGTGTGTGTGTGTGTGTGCGCCCAGCTTCTGGTAAAAGTGTGTGTGTGTGATTTTCTGGTAAAGACGAGTGTGTGTGTGTGATTTTCTGGTAAAGACGAGTGTGTTTGTGTGATTTTCTGGTAAAGACGAGGGGTTTTGGGTTGTGATCTTCTGGTAAAGACTAGTGTATGTGTGTGTCACGGATTCTGCCGAGGGTAAAGTTGTTTGTGGTACCGTCAATAAACCTCTGTTTACCATAGATTGATGTTATACAAATACATTTCCCAGCTTACGGATGGGAAGATGCCTGGCTAATGTTGACGTCACTAAAAATAAACCTGTTGGGCTGTCACTCTATACTGTTGATGTCACTAAACTATACCTGTTGACTGTCACTAACTAGACCTGTTGACTGTCACTAACTATACCTGTTGACTGTCACTAACTATACCTGTTGACTGTCACTAACTATACATGTTGACTGTCACTAACTATACCTGTTGACTGTCACTAACTAGACCTGTTGACTGTCAGTAACTAGATCTGTTGACTGTCAGTAACTAGACCTGTTGACTGTCAGTAACTAGACCTGTTGATTGTCAGTAACTAGACCTGTTGACTGTCTCTAACTAGACCTGTTGACTGTCACTAACTAGACCTGTTGACTGTCACTATCTATACATGTTGGCTGTCACTAACTATACCTGTTGACTGTCACTAACTATACCTGTTGACTGTCACCAACTATACATGTTGACTGTCACCAACTATACCTGTTGGCTGTCACCAACTATACCTGTTGACTGTCACTAACTATACCTGTTGACTGTCACTAACTATACCTGTTGACTGTCCATTCAATGACATCTGCATGCCTTATCCACCCTCTGCTTTTCATCCCTTGTCTGCAGCTCAAGTGGCACCCTATTCCCTATATAGTGCACTACTTTAGACCAGAGAATGGCACCCTATTCCCTATATAGTGCACTACTTTAGACCAGAGAATGGCACCCTATTCCCTATATAGTGCACTACTTTAGACCAGAGAATGGCACCCTATTCCCTATATAGTGCACTACTTTAGACCAGAGAATGGCACCCTATTCCCTATATAGTGCACTACTTTAGACCAGAGAATGGCACCCTATTCAGTCATATAAAATCCATAGATTAGGGCCTAATGAATTTATTTGAATTTACTGATTTCCTCATATGAACTGTAACTCAGTAAAATCAATAAAATTGTTGCATGTTGCATTTATATTTTTGTTCAGTATATACAGTGCCTTCGGAAAGTATTCAGACCCCTTGACTTTCTCCACATTTTGTTATGTTACAGCCTTATTCTAAAATTGATTAGTTTTTTTTAAATCCTCAGCAATCTACACACAATACCCCATAATGACAAAGTGAAAACAGGTTTTTTAGAAATGTTTGCAAATGTATTTAAAATACAATAGGAAAATATTATTATTTACATAAGTATTCAGACCCTTTGCTATGAGACTCGAAATTGAGCTCAGGTGCATCCTGTTTCCATTGATCACCCTTGAGATGTTTCTACAACTTGATTGGAGTCCACCTGTGGTAAATTCAATTGATTGGACATGATTTGGAAAGGCACACACCTGATTATATAAGGTCCCACAGTTGACAGTGCATGTCAGAGCAAAAACCAAGCCATGAGGTCGAAGGAATTGTCCGTAGAGCTCCGAGACAGGATTGTGTCGAGGCACAGATCTGGGGAAGGCGACCAAAAAATGTGTGCAGCATTGAAGGTCCCCAAGAACACATTGGCCTCCATCATTCTTAAATGGAAGAAGTTTGGAACCACCAAGACTCTTCCTAGAGCTGGCCGCCCGGCCAAACTGAGCAATCAGGGTAGAAGGACCATCCCTACGTTGAAGCATGGTGGTGGCAGCATCACGCTGTGGGATTGTTTTTCACCGACAGGGACTGGGAGACTAGTCAGGATCGAGGCAAAGATGAACGGAGCAAAGTACAGAGAGATCCTTGATGAAAACCTGCTCCAGAGCGCTCAGGACCTCAGACTGGGGCTAAGGTTCACCATCCAACAGGACAACGACCCTGAGCACACAGTCAAGACAACGCAGGAGTGGCTTCGGGACAAATAATGGCCCGAGAATTGAACCCTTTGGCACCCCCATAGACTGCCAGAGGTCCAGACAACAGGCCCTCCGATTTGACACATTGAACTCTATCTGAGAAGTAGTTGGTGAACCAGGCGAGGCAGTCATTTGAGAAACCAAGGCTATTTAGTCTGCCAATAAGAATGCGGTGTTTGACAGAGTCGAAAGCCTTGGCCAGGTCGATGAAGACGGCTGCACAGTACTGTCTTTTATCGATCGCGGTTATAATATCGTTTAGGACCTTGAGCGTGGCTGAGGTGCACCCATGACCAGCTCGGAAACCAGATTGCATAGCGGAGAAGGTACGGTGGGATTTGAAATGGTCGGTGATCTGTTTGTTAACTTGGCTTTCAAATACTTTCGAAAGGCAGGGCAGGAAGGATATAGGTCTGTAACAGTTTGGATCTAGAGTGTCACCCCCCTTTGAAGAGGGGGATGACCGCGGCAGCTTTCCAATATCTGGGGATCTCAGATGATATGAAAGAGAGGTTGAGCAGGCTAGTAATAGGGGTTGCTACAATTTCGGCAGCTAATTTTAGAAAGAAACGGTCCAGATTGTCTAGCCCAGCTGATTTGTAGGGGTCCAGATTTTGCAGCTCTTTCAGAACATCAGCTATCTGAATTTGATTGAAGGAGAAGCGGGGGGCTGGGCATGGGCAAGTTGCAGTGGAGGGTGCAGAGCTGGTGGCTGGGGTAGGGGTAGCCAGGTGGAAAGCATGGCCAGCCGTAGCAAAATGCTTATTGAAATTCTCGATTATCGTAGATTTATCGGTGGTGACAGTGTTTCCTAGCCTCAGTGCAGTGGGCAGCTGGGAGGAGGTGCTCTTATTCTCCATGGACTTTACAGTGTCCCAAAACTTTTTGGAGTTAGTGCTACAGGATGCACATTTCTGTTTGAAAAAGCTAGCCTTTGCTTTCCTAACTGATTGTGTATATTGGTTCCTAACTTCCCTGAAAAGTTGCATATCGCGGGGGCTGTTCGATGCTAATGCAGTATGCCACAGGATGTTTTGTGCTGGTCAAGGGCAGTCAAGTCTGGGGTGAACCAGGGGCTATATCTGTTCTTAGTTCTGAATTTTTTGAAAGGGGCATGTTTATTTAAGATTGAGAGGAAAGCACTTTTAAAGAACAACCAGGCATCCTCTACTGACGGAATGATGTCAATATCCATCCAGGATACCTGGGCCAGGTCAATTAGAAAGGCCTGCTTGCTGAAGTGTTTTAGTCAGGATGATATCTATGAGGGTGCCCATGTTTACGGATTTAGGGTTGTACCTGGTAGGTTCGTTGATAATTTGTGTGAGATTGAGGGCATCTAGTTTAGATTGTAGGACGGCCGGGGTGTTAAGCATATCCCAGTTTAGGTCACCAAGCAGTACGAACTCTGAGGATAGATGGGGGGCAATCAATTCACATATGGTGTCCAGTGCACA
Source organism: Coregonus sp. 'balchen' (assembly GCA_902810595.1). Lineage (NCBI taxonomy): Eukaryota > Metazoa > Chordata > Actinopteri > Salmoniformes > Salmonidae > Coregonus > Coregonus sp. 'balchen'. The sequence goes on from LR778260.1 coordinate 2,318,592, forward strand.
GCTGGGGGCTGAGGGGGGTCTGTAGCAATAATAGTAGAGAGAATGATTTATTTCAGCTTTTATTTCTTTCATCACATTCCCAGTGGGTCAGAAGTTTACATACACTCAATTAGTATTTGGTAGCATTGACATTAAATTGTTTACATTCGGTCAAACGTTTCAGGTAGCCTTCCACAAGCTTCCCACAATAAGTTGGGTGAATTTTGGGTCTTCCTTTCCTGTGGCGGTCCTCATGAGAGTCAGTTTCATCATAGCGCTTGATGGTTTTTGCGACTGCACTTGAAGAAACGTTCAATGTTCTTGAAATGTTCCGTGTTGACTGACCTTCATGTCTTAAAGTAATGATGGACTGTCGTTTCTCTTTGCTTATTTGAGCTGTTCTCGCCATAATATGGACTTGGTATTTGACCAAATAGGGCTATCTTCTGTATAGCCCCCTACCTTGTCACAACACAACTGATTGGCTCAACGCATTAAGAAGGAAAGAAATTCCACAAATTAACTTTTAAGAAGGCACACTGTTAATTGAAATGCATTCCAGGTGACTACCTCATGAAGCTGGTTGAGAGAATGCCAAGAGTGTGCAAAGCTGTCATCAAGGCAAAGGGTGGCTATTTGAAGAACAAATTTCCACCGGTCTAATGTCAATTGCTTGTGTTTCTTGGCCCAAGCAGGTCTCTTCTTCTTATTGGTGTCCTTTTGTAGTGGTTTCTTTGTAGCAATTCGACCATGAAGGCCTGATGCACACAGTCCCCTCTGAACAGTTGATGTTGATGTCACGGTCGTCCAAGGAAGCGGACCAAGGCGCAGCGTGTGCAAAATACATCTCTTTATTATGGAAGAGAGAAAAACACGAAAACCGAACACTATCCAAAACTAACAAAAACAACAAACGACCGTGAAGCTAAATTACGTAAGTGCACTGACAAGCAACAAACGTTCAACATAGACAATTACCCACAAAACACATGATGCCCATGGCTGCCTTAAATATGGCTCCCAATTAGAGACAATAAACCCACAGCTGTCTCCAATTGAGAACCAATCTAGGCAGCCATCACATACAAACACCTAGACAAGACATTACCCCATAAACCTACAAACCCCTAGACAAACCAAAACACATACTTCACCATGTCACAACCCTGAACTAACTAAAATATTAATGAAAACAAAGATAACTAAGGCCAGGGTGTGACATAACCCCCCCCTAAGGTGCGAACTCCGGGCGCACCTGCATAAAGTCTAGGGGAGGGTCTGGGTGGGCGTCTGTCCACGGTGGCGCTTCTGGCACTGGTCGTGGTCCCCACCCCACCATAGTCACTACCCCCCGCTTTCGTAGCCTCCTCCAAATGACCACCCTCCAACTTAACCCCACTGGATTAAGGGGCAGCACCGGACTAAGAGGCAGCCCCGGACTAAGGGGCAGCACCGGACTAAGGGGCAGCACCAGGATAAGGGGCAGCACCAGGATAAGGAGCAGCACCAGGATAAGGGGCAGCACCCAGGATAAGGGGCAGCACCGGGCTAAGGGGCAGCACCGGACTAAGGGGCAGCACCGGACTGAATGGCGGATCCTGGCTGGCTGGCTCTGGCGGATCCTGGCTGGCTGGCGGATCCTGGCTGGACGGCTCTGGCGGATCCCGGCTGGACGGCTTCTGGCGGATCCTGGCTGGACGGCTCTGGCGGATCCTGGCTGGACGGCTCTGGCGGATCCTGGCTGGACGGCTCATGGCTGGCTGACGGATCTGGCTGTTCATGGCTGGCTGACGGATCTGGCTGCTCATGGCTGGCGGAAGGCTCTGGCTGATCCTGTCTGGCGGAAGGCTCTGGCTGATCCTGTCTGGCGGAAGGCTCTGGCTGATCCTGTCTGGCGGAAGGCTCTAGCGGCTCCTGTCTGGCGGAAGGCTTTAGCGGCTCCGGTCTGGCGGACGGCTCTGAAGGCTCAGGGCAGACGGGGCGGCTTATGCAGCGCTTGGCAGACGGACAGTTCAGACGGCGTTGGGCAGACGGGCAGTTCAGGCGCCGTTAGGCAGACGGCAGACTCTGGCCGGCCGAGACGCCCTAGAGGCCTGGTGCGTGGTGCCGGAACTGGAGGTAACCGGGCTGAGGACACACATCTCAGGTCTAGTGCGGGGAGAAGGAACAGGGCATGCTGGACCCTGGGGACGCACATAAGGCCTAGTGCGTGGTGCCGGAACTGGTGGTCCCGGGCTGAGGACACGCATCTCAGGGCTAGTGCGGGGAGCAGGAACAGGCCGGACGGGCTGGCGACGCGCACCGTAGGTTTGGTGCGAGTGGCAAGGAACAGGCCGGGTCGGGCTGGCGACGCGCACCGTAGACTTGGTGCGGGTGGCAGGAACAGGCCGGACCGGGCTGGCGACGCGCACCGTAGGTTTGGTGCGAGTGGCAGGAACAGGCCGGGGTCGGGCTGGCGACGCGCACCGTAGACTTGGTGCGGGTGGCAGGAACAGGCCGGACCGGGCTGGCGACGCGCACCGTAGGTTTGGTGCGAGTGGCAGGAACAGGCCGGGTCGGGCTGGCGACGTACACCGTGGGTCTGGTACGTGGAGCAGGAACAGGTCGGGCTGGGCTGGCCACGCACACCGTAGGCTTCGTACGTGGAGCAGGAACAGGCCGGGCTGGGCTGGCGACGCACACCGTAGGCTTTGTGCGTTGAGCAGGAACAGGCCGAGCTGGGCTGGCGACGTTCACCGTAGGCTTCGTACGTGGAGCAGGAACCGGCCGGGCTGGACTGGCGACGCACACCGTGGGCTTGATGCGTGGAGTAGGAACAGGCCGGTCCGTACTGGGAACACCACACCACTGGCCTTAACCGGGGATCAGGAACGGGCCGGACCGGACTGGTAACACAACCTCAGTCTCTTACGCCGTGCCTCAACTGCTTTCCTCCCTCTACTCGCCAATGGCTCCGTAAACCGGTAGCCTTCTCTCCACGTCTCCCTGTGGCAGCCTCCTGCTGCCCAGCCGCCCAAGCCATGTGCCCCCCCCAAAGAACTTTTTGGGGTTGCCTCTCGTCCTTCCGACGATGGCCCTGCTGACGCCGTTGCTCCTCTCTCAGTCGCCTCTCCACTGTTTCACACCATGGCCGTCGATCCATTCCATCCAGGATTTCCTCCCAAGTCCAAGACCCTTTACCTTCCAAAATCTCCTCCCATGTCCAGACACTTGGCTCCTGGACACGCCGCTTGGTCCTTTGATGGTGGGTAATTCTGTCACGGTCGTCCAAGGAAGCGGACCAAGGCGCAGCGTGTGCAAAATACATCTCTTTATTATGGAAGAGAGAAAAACACGAAACCGAACACTATCCAAAACTAACAAAAACAACAAACGACCGTGAAGCTAAATTACGTAAGTGCACTGACAAGCAACAAACGTTCAACATAGACAATTACCCACAAACACATGATGCCCATGGCTGCCTTAAATATGGCTCCCAATTAGAGACAATAAACCACAGCTGTCTCCAATTGAGAACCAATCTAGGCAGCCATCAACATACAAACACCTAGACAAGACATTACCCCATAAACCTACAAACCCCTAGACAAACCAAAACACATACTTCACCATGTCACACCCTGACCTAACTAAAATATTAATGAAAACAAAGATAACTAAGGCCAGGGTGTGACATAACCCCCCCCTTAAGGTGCGAACTCCGGGCGCACCTGCATAAAGTCTAGGGGAGGGTCTGGGTGGGCGTCTGTCCACGGTGGCGCTTCTGGCACTGGTCGTGGTCCCCACCCCACCATAGTCACTACCGCTTTCGTAGCCTCCTCCAAATGACCACCCTCCAACTTAACCCCACTGGATTAAGGGGCAGCACCGGACTAAGAGGCAGCCCCGGACTAAGGGGCAGCACCGGACTAAGGGGCAGCACCAGGATAAGGGGCAGCACCAGGATAAGGAGCAGCACCAGGATAAGGGGGCAGCACCAGGATAAGGGGCAGCACCGGGCTAAGGGGCAGCACCGGACTAAGGGGCAGCACCGGACTGAATGGCGGATCCTGGCTGGCTGGCTCTGGCGGATCCTGGCTGGCTGGCGGATCCTGGCTGGACGGCTCTGGCGGATCCCGGCTGGACGGCTCTGGCGGATCCTGGCTGGACGGCTCTGGCGGATCCTGGCTGGACGGCTCTGGCGGATCCTGGCTGGACGGCTCATGGCTGGCTGACGGATCTGGCTGTTCATGGCTGGCTGACGGATCTGGCTGCTCATGGCTGGCGGAAGGCTCTGGCTGATCCTGTCTGGCGGAAGGCTCTGGCTGATCCTGTCTGGCGGAAGGCTCTGGCTGATCCTGTCTGGCGGAAGGCTCTAGCGGCTCCTGTCTGGCGGAAGGCTTTAGCGGCTCCGGTCTGGCGGACGGCTCTGAAGGCTCAGGGCAGACGGGCGGCTTATGCAGCGCTTGGCAGACGGACAGTTCAGACGGCGTTGGGCAGACGGGCAGTTCAGGCGCCGTTAGGCAGACGGCAGACTCTGGCCGGCCGAGACGCCCTAGAGGCCTGGTGCGTGGTGCCGGAACTGGAGGTACCGGGCTGAGGACACACATCTCAGGTCTAGTGCGGGGAGCAGGAACAGGCATGCTGGACCCTGGGGACGCACATAAGGCCTAGTGCGTGGTGCCGGAACTGGTGGTCCCGGGCTGAGGACACGCATCTCAGGGCTAGTGCGGGGAGCAGGAACAGGCGGACCGGGCTGGCGACGCGCACCGTAGGTTTGGTGCGAGTGGCAGGAACAGGCCGGGTCGGGCTGGCGACGCGCACCGTAGACTTGGTGCGGGTGGCAGGAAACAGGCCGGACCGGGCTGGCGACGCGCACCGTAGGTTTGGTGCGAGTGGCAGGAACAGGCCGGGTCGGGCTGGCGACGCGCACCGTAGACTTGGTGCGGGTGGCAGGAACAGGCCGGACCGGGCTGGCGACGCGCACCGTAGGTTTGGTGCGAGTGGCAGGAACAGGCCGGGTCGGGCTGGCGACGTACACCGTGGGTCTGGTACGTGGAGCAGGAACAGGTCGGGCTGGGCTGGCCACGCACACCGTAGGCTTCGTACGTGGAGCAGGAACAGGCCGGGCTGGGCTGGCGACGCACACCGTAGGCTTTGTGCGTTGAGCAGGAACAGGCCGAGCTGGGCTGGCGACGTTCACCGTAGGCTTCGTACGTGGAGCAGGAAACCGGCCGGGCTGGACTGGCGACGCACACCGTGGGCTTGATGCGTGGAGTAGGAACAGGCCGGTCCGTACTGGGAACACACACCACTGGCCTTAACCGGGGATCAGGAACGGGCCGGACCGGACTGGTAACACACCTCAGTCTCTTACGCCGTGCCTCAACTGCTTCCCTCCCTCTACTCGCCAATGGCTCCCGTAAACCGGTAGCCTTCTCTCCACGTCTCCCTGTGGCAGCCTCCTGCTGCCCAGCCGCCCAAGCCATGTGCCCCCCCCAAAGAACTTTTTGGGGTTGCCTCTCGTCCTTCCGACGATGGCCCTGCTGACGCCGTTGCTCCTCTCTCAGTCGCCTCTCCACTGTTTCACACCATGGCCGTCGATCCATTCCATCCAGGATTTCCTCCCAAGTCCAAGACCCTTTACCTTCCAAAATCTCCTCCCATGTCCAGACACTTGGCTCCTGGACACGCCGCTTGGTCCTTTGATGGTGGGTAATTCTGTCACGGTCGTCCAAGGAAGCGGACCAAGGCGCAGCGTGTGCAAAATACATCTCTTTATTATGGAAGAGAGAAAAACACGAAACCGAACACTATCCAAAACTAACAAAAACAACAAACGACCGTGAAGCTAAATTACGTAAGTGCACTGACAAGCAACAAACGTTCAACATAGACAATTACCCACAAACACATGATGCCCATGGCTGCCTTAAATATGGCTCCCAATTAGAGACAATAAACCACAGCTGTCTCCAATTGAGAACCAATCTAGGCAGCCATCAACATACAAACACCTAGACAAGACATTACCCCATAAACCTACAAACCCCTAGACAAACCAAAACACATACTTCACCATGTCACACCCTGACCTAACTAAAATATTAATGAAAACAAAGATAACTAAGGCCAGGGTGTGACAGTTGAGATGTGTCCATACGTGTTATTTCATAGTTTTGATGTCTTCACTATTATTCTACAATGTAAAAAATAGTACAAATAAAGAAAAAACCCTTGAATGAGTAAGTGTGTCCAAACTTTTGACTGGTAGTGTATGTATAGTATATTGAATAACACATACATATCTATAGTATAGTATATCGAATAACACATACATATCTATAGTACAGTAAATCTAATAAGGTGTTAATGCAAACTGCTTAGCTTTGACACATTATTAGAACTGAATAGCTACTAGTGGTTAGTCATGGAAGATTGGAATTACAGGGTATGATAATCGACAAGGTAAATGTCATGATTCATAACTAAACACTGTGTTGCACACACACACACAACATGTTTTGTGAGAAAGTTCCTGTAACCTTACACTGGGGCTGTCACCTTTTATCAAGGTAGCTACGTGTTGCTCAATCATACTTTCCAACGACTCACATATTGTGCAAGCCAAGTAGAATAAAGCAAATTACGTTGGTGGAAAGAAGAAAACACTTGTTGCAGTAATTCTCTCTCTCTCTCTCTCTATCTCTGACTCTCAGCCTCCACCCCACCACACCACTCCCACCACACCACACCACACCACACCACTCCCACCACACCACACCACTCCCACCACACCACACCAGACCAGACCACACCACACCACTCCCACCACACCACACCAGACCACACCACACCAGACCACACCACACCAGGACCAACACCAACCCCCACACCTCCAACAACACAACACAGACCACACCACACCACACACTCCCACCACACCACACACGACCACACCACACCACACCCACTCCCACACAACCACACAGAACAAACCACACCAGACCACACCACACCAGACACACACACCAGGACACACCACACCACACCACACCAGACCACACCACACCAGGACCACACCACTCCCCACACCACCCACACCGAACCACACCAACACACGACCACACAAATCCCACCACACCAGACCAGACCACTCCAACCACACCACACCAGACCACACCACACCACACCACTCCCACCACACCAACCAGACCACACCACACCCCTCACACCACACCACACCAGACACACCACACGACCACACCACACCAGACCACCACACTCCACCACACCACACACAGACCCACACCACACCAGACAACACAACTCCACCATCACCACTCCCACCACCCCAACCAGAACACACCACACCAGACCCACACCACACCAGAACAACACCACACAGGACCCCCCCCACACCATCTCCACCACACCACACCACACCACACCACTCCCACCACACCACACCAGACCACAACCACACCAGACCACACCCGACACACAACTCCCACCACACCACTCCACCACACCAGACCACACCACCGACTCCCCACCACCAACACACACACAAGACCAAACCACACCAGACCACACCACTCCCACCACACCACACCAGACCACAACAGACCCACCAATCCCACCACATCACTCCCACCACACACTCCACAACACCAGACACCTCTCACCACACCACTCTCCACACCAGAACCACACCACTCCCAACACACCACTCCCACCACACCACACAGGAACCATCCCACCACACCACACCACACCACACCACTCCACACACCACACCCAGACCACACCACACCAGACCACACCAGACCCACACCAAACTCCCACCACACACTCCCACCCACCACACCAGGACCAACCAACACACGGACTACCACCACACCACACACACCAGACCACACCACACCAGACCACACCACTCCCACCACACCACACCAGACCACTCGCCACCCACCACTCCCTCCACACCAGACCACACCATACACCAACAACCACTCCCCAACACCAGACAACACCAGACCACACCACTCCACCACACCACTTCCACCACCACCACACCAGACCACAAACAGACCAAAACCACCCCACCACACCAACTCCCCCCCACACCCCAACCAGACCAGGACCAAACCAGACCAGACCACACCACACCACCACCACACCACTCCCAACAACAGACAAACACACCAGACCGCACAACTCCCACCACAGAACTCCCCACCACCACCACTCACACCACACCACACCAAACCACACCACATTACACCACACCACTCCCACCACACCACACCACACCACATCACTCCCACCACAACAACCCACTCACACCAAACCACACCACTCCCACCACACCAAATTACACCACACCACTCCCACCACACCAAACCACAACACACCACTCCCACCACAACACACCAGACCACACTACACCGACCACACCACTCCCACCCCCACACCACTCCCACCACACCACACCAGACCACACCACTCCCACCACACCACACCAGACCACCAGACCACACCAGACCACACCAGACCACACCACTCCCACCACACCACACCAGACCACACCACTCCCACCACACCACACCACACCAGACCACATCACTCCCACCACACCACCTCCACCACACCACTCCCACCACACCAATCCCCACCACACCAGACCAGACCACACCAGACCAGACCAGACCACACCAGACCAGACCACACCAGACCACACCACTCCCACCACACCAGACCAGACCACACCAGACCAGACCACACCACTCCCACCACACCACACCAGACCACACCACTCCCACCACACCACACCAGACCACACCACTCCCACCACACCAGACCACACCAGACCACATCACTCCCACCACACCACCTCCACCACACCACTCCCACCACACCACACCAGACCACACCACTTCCACCACACCACTCCCACCACACCACACCAGAACACACCAGACACACCACTCCCACACACACACCAGACCAGACCACACACACAAGACCACACCACTTCCCACCCACACCACACCAGACACACCAGGGACCAGACCACACCAGACACAACACCAACCCCACAACACCACTCCCACCACACCACACACACCAGACCACCACCAAACAAGACCAATCCCACCACACCACACCAGACCACACCACTCCCACCACACAACACAAGACCACACAGACCAAATCACTCCCCACACAGCCCCACCACCCACTCCCACCACATCAGACAACACCACTCCCACCACACAAACACCAGACCCACCAATCCACCACACACACCAGCCACACCACTACCCACACACCAGACCAGACACACCAAGACCCACACACTTCCACCACACCACACCACGCCCACCACACCACTCCCAACCACACCACACCAGACCACACAGACCACACCACTCCCACCACACCACTCCCACCACCACACCACAACCAGACCCACCCTCCAACCCAGACCCACACCACACCAGACCACACCACTCCCACCACACCCACGCCCACCACCATCCAGACCACACCACACACTACAGACCACCACCACTGTCACGCCCTGGCTATCTGGGGACAATTGTACTGTGAGTCAGGGTCCAGCCCGCTCCTGCTTCCCCGCACCAAGCCAATGGTGGCGTCGACCAGCCCGGCCAGGACTGTTCCTGCTACCCGCCACCAAGCCAATGGTGCGCGCTCGCCGCCCGGCCCGCCTGTTCCGACTCCCGCACCAAGCCAATGGTGCGCGTCGCCAGCCCGGCCCGGCTGTTCAATGCTCCCAGCACACAAGCAATGGGTGGCGTCGCCAGCCAGGCCCGGCCGGTTTCCTGCCTCCCCGCACCACCAATGGTGCGCGTCGCCAGCCCGGCCCGCCTGTTCCTGCTCCCGCACCAAAGCCATGGTGCGTGTCGCCAGCCCGGGACCGGCCTGTTTCCTGTCCCCGACACCAGGCTAATGTGGCGGCGCGCCAGCCCGGCCGGCATCCGCTCCTGCTCCCCCGCACCAAGCCAATGGTGCGCGTCGCCAGCCCGGTCCGGCCCGTTCCTGCTCCCCGCACCAAGCCTATGGTGCGCGTCGCCAGCCCGGCCCGGCCCGCTCCTGCTCCCCCCGCATCAAGCCTATGGTGAACCAGAGTGGTTCTCAATCAGAGGCACTAGTGTCAGCTGTTGCTGGTTTGTCTCTGATTGGGAACCATATTTATTCAGTCTGTTTTGCCACAGTGGTTTGTGGGATCTGTTCCGTGTTCCGTGTGGTTGTGTTAGGGACCGAGGACGTCACGTTATCGTTTGTTGTTTGTTCGTGTAATCAGTTATTAATAAAATATGTTTGCATTCCACGCTGCGCCTTGGTCCTCCTCCTACGACGATCGTGGAACAACACACCCACCACAGGCATTAAACAAAAGCATGTGTGTCCTGTATGCTGATGATTTTACATATACCTGTCACCAACCACAGCGAATGAAGTCACTGAAACCCTTAACAAAGAGTTTGCAGTCTGTTTTAGAATGGGGTGGCCACTAATAAACTGGTCCTGAACATCTCTAAAACTAAGAGCATTGTATTTGGTTCAAATCATTCCCTAAGTTCTAGACCTTGGCTGAATCTGCTAATGAATGGTGTTGGCTGTTTGAACAAGTTGAGGAGACTAAATTACTTGGCGTTACCTTAGATTGTAAACTGTCAAGGTCAAAACATATAGGTTCAATCGTTGTAAAGATGGGGAGAGGTCTGTCCGTAATAAAGAGATGCTCTGCTTTTTTGACACCACACTCCAAAAAGCAAGTTCTGCAGGCTCTAGTTTTGTCTAATCTTGATTTAGTGTCCAGTCGTGTGGTCGAGTGCTGCAAGAAAATACCTAGTTAGCTGCAGCTGGCCCAGAACAGAGCAGCACGTCTTGCTCTTCATTGTAATCAGAGGGCTGACATAAATACTATGTATGCCAGTCTCTCTTGGATAAGAGTTTGAGGAGAGACTGACTGCATCACTTTATTTTTTTATAAGAAACATTAATGTGTTGAAAATCCCACAATTGTTTACACAGTCAATTTACACACAGCTCTGACACACACACTTACCCCACCAGACATGCCACCAGGGGTCTTTTCACAGTCCCCAAATCCAGAACAAATTCAAGGAAAGCGTTACAGTATTTTATGGAGCCATTATTGCATGGAACTCTGTCCATCTCATCTTGCTCTAAACAAACAGCAGACCTGGATAAAAAACAACAACAGATAAAGCAACACCTCACGGCACAACGCCTCTCCCCTATTTGAGCTAGATAGTTTGTGTGTATGTATTGATATGTAGGCTATGCGTGCCATTTTTACATGTATGTAGTTCTGTCCTTGAGCTGTTCTTGTCTATTAATGTTCTGTATTATGTCATGGTTGCATGTTTGTGTGGACCCCAGGAAGAGTAGCTGCTGCTTTCAAAAACAGCTAATGGGGGGATCATAATAATAAAATACCTAAAATCCACACCACACCACACTTTTTACAACATTTAAATAAGACCCTCGACAGAGATACCCTTTTACAAACATTTTCAAAAGATGCCGTGGCCTCACATGTTTCATGCATGAGAGCAGTATTACAAGCTTCAATACACTTGTTTCACAACGCACGCTTATCGGCTAATAACATGACACAGGCTGCCTCCAAATGGAACCCGGTTCTCTACATAGTGCACTACTTTTGACCAGAGCCCTGTGGATAAAGAGTGCACTATAAGGGAAATAGGGTGTCATTCTATGGTCTAAAGTAGTGCACTATATAGGGAATAGAGGGTGGTGCCATTATCTGGTCATAAAGTAGTTAAACTATATAGGGAATTAGTGTGTCATTCTTGGTCAAAGTAGTGCACTATATTAAGGTGTCATAGGGACACAGTCTGGTTTAGAAATTAAAAATGACGTACTATTGTCCGATAGGTTCACTAGATTTTTCTTGCAAGAAGGGGGTGTGACTATTAGATTATCCAATATGCACTTTTTGAAATTACCTCCAAGAAATTCCAAAGTTGTAAAGCTGACACTCGATCACAGAGAAGATTATATCTTATTTTTTTTAAATTTAGTCAGTTAGCAGACGGCTCTTATCCGAGCGACTTACAGTTAGTTACATTTTTGCATGACCACTTCCTTACGTTTGAATATTCACGAAATAGGGGATTGTGATTTAATAAAAATAAAATGTTCTCTGTATCTTTTACAGCAAACAACGAAAAGAAAGCTAAATACACTGACCAAGGAGGAATTTAATCAAAGGCCTACTGGATGACACCTGTTTTTAACCAAGACAAAGGATTTCATAAGTGACTTTTTCTGCAAACAAAGGACATAGTACAGCAGAACCTTATTGGTGGAAATACTGTATATATTTTTTTTAATGACAGTGAGGACAAAAAAAAACAATTTAGGTTCCAAAATATTAGAGTATTATAAAGATATAGGATTATGGAGATTATACATAGTTATGTATAAATTATTATACATATTATGGTAGAGATAATATGATTGACAAAGGAAATAGAAGAAGGCCAGTACAGATGGATAGCATAAAAACTGTACCATAGAGGCACAGAATAAGGCGAGGAAAAACTAAAACGAAATGGAGGAATTATTACCGGGAGGGAGGAACGATCAATGGTATAATGTATTATAAAAAATAAATAGAAACTGAATGGAAAATGGGGAAAAATGCAACAAATTATTTTTGAAATTGTTCAAAATAGAAATGCTACCAAAACGAATTGACAGAAGTTGTACAAATGACGGGAGTCATCCATTATTCACCCAATGATATTTTGAAAAGAGGAGACAGCAAAGTACTTGTACTTTAAGCAACAACCATCTTTCGTGTTTTGTCGTATGTTATAATACTAATCAACCAGCATTTTCTCATAATATAGTGCCAGTAAAAAAGTATTGACCCCTTCTGATTGTCTCTTTTTGATATTTGGATACTGAATGTTATCAGATCTAAACCCAAACCTATATTAGATAGAAGACCGGGGAACCTGAGTTTAAAAATATATAGATATTTTTTTTATACTTGTTTTATTTATTTAATAACACCCAATTCCCCTGGGTGATAAAAAGTAATGCCCCTTACACAATAACTGGTTGTGCCACCATCCAGGAATACTGGGATAGGATTTTTTTGTGTTTTTAAAGTAACCTTCTCCCCCCCCCCCCAAAAAAAAATTGTTAAAGTGGTTTATCCAACTGGCTTATAGGGGAATGCAGGGGACAAGGTTTGTGAGCGCTTGACTTGTGGGAGGAGTGCTGGGAGTGCTAAATGAGTAAATGTGCACTGAGCAAGGATTAACCCATCAATTGCTCTGTAAGTCGCTCGGATAAGAGGCGTCTGCTACATGACTTAAAATGTAAAATGTAAATGTTTAGCTGCAATGACTCAAACAAATGCTCCTTGTTGTTGATCAGTCTCTCACGTCCGGTGGAGGACTTTTGGCCCCACTCTTCAGCAGAACTGCTTTTAAACTAGCGACATTTGTGGGTAGTTTCAAGCATTGAACTGCTCGTTTCAATCCTGCAAAACATCTCAATTGGGGATTAGATCGGAGACTTTTGAGGGCTGTTATGGCATTCCAAAACATCACATTTGGTGATTGTAACCATTTAACTGTAAGACTGATAGTGTGTTTGGATTTGTTCTTGTGCATGACCCAGCCGCGCTCAGATTCAGCTCACAGACGGATGGTCTGACCATTCTCCTGTAGAATTCTCTGGATACAGAGGCAGAATTCATGGTTCCTTCTATTAAGGCAAGTCGTCCGGGTCCTGAGGCAGCAAAGCATCACCAAACCATCACACACCAACCACCATGCTGACCGTTGGCTGAGGTTCTTACTGTTAAAATGCAGTGTTTGGTTTTTGCCAGACATAATGGGACCCATCTCTCACAAAAAGTTGTGACTCAAGTTGCCAAAAAGCACACCTGGATGATCATCAAGAATTTGGAAGACTTCTGTGGACAGATGAGTCAAAAAATATAATTTATGGACGACAATTAAATTCAAGGAGATAACTATTGACAGGCATGAACTCAGACGGCTACAAAAGTACATTTGTTCTGCATCAAAACCAACCTCTCCACCGTCTAGCAGTAGTCAGCTACGTCAGCTAATCAAAACCAATATCAAATAAATAATTGCAGCGAATTTCATCAGAGGAGGTTACAAGAGAAAAGGGGGCGGAGGGAATGACGGCTATAGTAGAGGGTTAGAGGTTAAAAGAGAAAAGGGTGGAGGGGACAGACTGCTATGGTAGAGGGAGAGAGGTTACAAGAGGAAAGGGTGGAGGGACTAGATGCTATAGTAGAGGGAGGAGGTGGGTTACAAGAGGAAAGGGTGGAGGACTAGACTGCATATAGTAGAGGAGGAGAGGTTACCAGAGGATAAGGGTGGAGTGACTAGACGGCTATAGTAGAGGAGAGAGAGAAGGTACAACGAGGAAAGGGTTGGAGGGACTAGACTGCTATAGTTAGAGGGAGAGAGGGTTAAAAGAGGAAAGGGGGAGGGACTAAGACTGCTATAATAGAGGGAGAGAGGCTTACAAGAGGAAAGGGTGGAGGGACTAGGAATGCTATGGGTAGAGGGAGGAGGAGGTACAAGAGGAAAGGGTGGGGGAATGCTATAGTAGAGGGGAGAGAGGTTACAAAGAGGAAAAGGGTGGAGGGACTAGATGCTATAGTAGAGGAGAGAGGTTACAAAGGGAAAGGGTGGAGGGACTAGGACGGCTATTAGTAGAGGGGAGAGAGGTTTACAAGAGGAGGAAGGGTGGATGGAGGGACTAGGACTTGACTATGGTAGCGGGAGAGAGGTTACAGAGGGAAGGGTGGAAGGGATAGACTGCTATGGTAGAGGGAGAGAGGTTACAAGAGGAAGGGTGGAGGGACTAGACTGCTATAGTAGAGGGGGAGAGAGGTTACAAAGATTTTTTTTTTTTTTTTTTTTAAAGGGTGGAAGGGACTAGACTGCTAGGGTAGAGGGAGAGAGGTACAAGAGGAAAGGGTGGAGGGACTAGCATCTATGGCTAGAGGGAAGAGAGGTTTACAAGATGAAAGGGTGAGGGACTAGACTGCTATAGTAGAGGAGAGAGGTTACAAGAGGAAAGGGGAAAGGGTGGAGGGACTAGACCACTGCTTGGTAGAGGGAGAGAGGTTAACAAGAGGAGGAAGGTGGAGGGGACATGCATAGTAGAGGGAGAGAGGTTACAAGAGGAACGGGTGGAGGGGGACTAGACTGCTATGGGAGATGGGAGAGAGGTTACCAGAGGAAAGAGGTGGAGGACTAGACTGCCTATGGTAGAGGGAGAGAGGTTACAGAGGAAAGGGTGGAGCGGGACTGCTATGTAGAGGGAGAGAGGTTACAAGAGAAAGGGTGGAGGAGGGACTAGACGGCTATAGTAGAGGGAGAGAGGGTACAAGAGGAAGGGTGGAGGGAACTAGACTGCTATAGTGAGGGAGAGAGGAGAGAGAGGGTTACAAGAGGAAAGGGTGGAGGGGCTAGACTGATATAGTAGAGGGAGGAGACTGAAACGTTTAAAAACCAAGCAGTAGGACGCTAGTAGGATGCTAGAGGATGTAAGTAGGATTTAGAGTAGGATGTAGGGGATTTTTTTTTTTTTTTTTTTTTTGCACCTTTATTTAACAGGTACAGAAGCCAGTGGAGAACAGGTTTTCTAATTTTACAATGCGACCTGGCAGATAAGCAAGCAGGGCATAAAAACAACACAGAGTTACATGATGGGGTAAAAAAAAAAATAAAGTCAAAAATCAACAGAAAATATATATAAAGGTGTATGCAAATGTAGCAAGTTATGGAGGTAAGGCAATAAATAGGCTATAGTGCAGAATAATTACAATAGTATTAACACTGGAATGCTAGATGGCAAGAGATTATGTGCAAATAGAGATACTGGGGTGCAAAAGAGCAAATAAATAACAATATGGGGATGAGGTGGTAGTTGGGTGGGCTAATTTTCAGATGGGCCTGTGTACAGGTGCCAGTGATCGGTAAGGTGCTCTGACAACTGATGCTTAAAGTTATTGAGGGAGATAAGAGGTCTCCAGCTTCAGAGATTTTTGCAATTCGTTCCAGTCATTGGCAGCAGAGAGGAACTGGAAGGAATGGCGGCCAAAGGAGGTGTTGGCTTTGGGAAATGACAGTGAGATATACCTGCTGGGAGCGCAGACTACGGGTGGGGTGCTGCTATGGTGACCAATGAGCTAAGATAAGGCGGGGGATTGCCTAGAGTGATTTATAGATGGCCTGGAGCCAGTGGGTTTTGACGACGATACATGGTAGTGAGGACCAGCCAACAAGAGCGTACAGGTCACAGTGGTGGGTAGTGTATGGGGCTTTGGAGACAAAACGGATGGCACTGTGATAGACTACATCCAATTTGCTTGAGTAGAGTGTTGGAGGCTATTTTGTAAATGACATCGCCGAAGTCAGGATCGGTAGGATAGTCGTTTTACGAGGGCATGGTTTGGCAGCATGAGTGAAGGAGCTTTGTTGCGAAATAGGAAGCCGATTCTAGATTTTAACTTAGGATTGGGATTCTTTATGTGAGTATGGAAGTTGAGTTTTACAGTCTAACCGACACCTAGGTATTTGTAGTTTGTCCACATCCTCTAGTCAGACCCGTCGAGAGTGGTGATTCTGTCGGGTGGGCGGGTGGCCAGCAGCGTTCGATTGAAAAGCATGCATTAGTTTTACTAGTGTTTAGAGCAGTGGAGGCTACTGAAGGATTGTTGTATGGCATTGAAGCTCGTTTGGAGGTTTGTTAACACAGTGTCCAATGAAGGGCCCAGATGTATACAAAATGGTGTCGTATCTGCGTAGAGGTGGATCTGAGAGGTCACCAGCATCAAGAGCGAATCATTGATAGTACACGGAGAAAGTGTTGGCCAAGAATTGAACATGTGGCACCCCCATAGAGACTGCCATAGGTCGCAGACACAGGCCCCCTCCCGATTTGACAAACTGAACTGTCTGTATCTTGAGAAGTAGTGGTGAACCAGGCGAGGCAGTCATTGTTATGAGAGAAAACCAAGGCTATTTAGTATGCCAATAAGAATGCGGTGGTTGACAGATCGAAGCATTGGGCCAGGTCGATGAAAGACGGCCTGCACAGTATGTTCATTATCAATCGCGGTTGTTTATAATATCGTGTGAGGACCTTGAGCGTGGCTGAAGTTCACACGTTGAACGCTCGGAAACCGGACTGCACAGCGGAGAGAAGTACGGTGGTATTCGAAATGGTCGGGACTGGTGTGAAACTTGCTTTCAAATACTTTCGAAAGGCAGGGCAGGATGTGATGGGTATAGAGTCTGTAGAGTTTGGATCTTTTAGAGTGTCACCCCTTTGAAGAGGGGGATGGATGACCGCGGCAGCTTTCCAATCTCTGGGATCAGCCGTTATGAAAGAGAGGTTGAACAGACTAGTCATAGGGGGGTTGCGACAATTCGGCGGTAGTTTTAGAAAGAGAAAGGGTCCAGATTGTCTAGCCCACAGCTGATTTGGAGGGGTCCAGATTGCATCGCTGTCAAAACATCAGCTGTTGATTGGTGAGGCGAAGCGGGGGGGGGGGCATGGGCAAGTTGCAGCGAGGGGGCAGAGTTGGTTGCCGGGTAGTGGTAGCCCCGATGGAAGAATGGACCAGCTGTAGCCAAAATGACTTGTTGAATTCTCGATTAGGTAGATTTACGGTGGTGATAGTGTTTCCTAGCCTCAGTGCAGTGGGCAGCTGGAGGAAGTGCTCTTATTCTCAATGGACTTTACAGACTTTCCCAAAACTTTTTGGAGTTAGCTGCTACAGGATGCAGATTCTGTTTGAAAAAGTTTAGCCTTTGCCTTTCCTGACTGCTGGTATCTGGTTCCTAACTTCCCTGAAAAGTTGCATATCGCGGGGGGGCTATTGATGCGAATGCTGTACGCAATAGGTGCTAGTAGGAGTAGTAGGATGATAGTAGAGATAGTAGGAGCTAGTAGGATGCTAGTAGGAAGCAGTAGATGCTAGTAGGATGCCAGTAGGAGCTAGTAGGATGCTAGTAGCGCTGCTAGTAGGATGCTAGTAGGACTAGTAGGATGTAGTAGAATACTCCCCTCTCCGGTGGGCTTTCTACCTCGGTCCGATCCTCAGAGCTCCCACCCTCATCAGACTGGAGGCTGCATGGGAGACGGCCCCCTTCATCATCCACGAGGGATACTACCAGCGGACCTCTGGTCCATCGGGACCAACCGCCATTCAGGGTCATCGAGGTAGAAGGAGAGGAAGGCCGGACCTCCCTGGTTGTTTTCTGTCATAACATCAGCTTATGGTGAGAAACATTCGGTTCCCAGGTCACAGAGATAATTGCTACCGAGGCCACGAGTACGAGGACATCACCAGAGACCGTATCAGACCGTTTCAGACAGTTCAGACCGTTCAGGACCCGTTCAGACCGACTCAGGACAGTTCAGACCGTTCAGACCGCTCAGGACCGCACTCAGACCGCTCAGCCATGTTCAGACCGCTCAGACCGTCAGACGTTCAGGGACCGTTTCAGACCGTTTCAGACCGCTCACCAGCCGTTCAGACGTTCAGACCGTTCAGACCGTTCAGACCGTTTCAAGACGCTGTTGTAGTCCGGGGGGGTCAAACGACATTCAGGAGGGCTGCTCGCGAAACATCAAGTATGGCCATTTCAGGTAACATACCATCGTTGGGCCGCGGGGGTGTGAAAGATTCAGCAGGCCTACTGGCATTACACATTTGGCTATAAAGATTACTGTAGACTCTTGTGGAACTCACTTTTATGGATAACTACACACCTTCTGGAAAACAGAACAGAATCTACAGGAAGGACGGAAGTCCATCCAAATCATCTCTGGATCCTCGGACTTGTCTACGCATTTTAGGCTGGTTGAGACAATGACTAATAACGACCCAAGACCATCTCAGTTAATCCCTACATTGTGACAATGAGTCGTCATAATGCTGCATCAAATGTACATTATCCACGGGTGTTGGCAAGACACAATGTACGTAACTTAATTCAGGTCCCTCTAACTGCCACCTGAATACCTGTTGATCCTACTGATAGTGTTTGCAGTACTCACGGGTCTATGAACACAAGATTTATACTGTTACGCAATAGAGGTGGGTGTTGCCTAGTAGGAAGTCCCACTGTCCTGGACAGCTGCACCCTGCACTATCAGCCCCAATATAAATAAAAGAGCAAGTCTACCTCTGATAAGGGTCCCAGTTTAACGCATTTAAAAACACTCAAGCAACCCAGGAAAAGTGCTAAAAAAAAAGCCCATATTACATATGCAGCCTAAGAACAAGGTTCTGAAGTCAATACACTTGCCCAGTGACAGATGGGACATACAATATTCTGACTATCTCTGGAACTCAATTAAGATAATAAATGTTGATGATACAGGGTAGCAATACAAGGTTCGATAACATCTACAGAAAAGACAGAATGCCAAAGTACCGAGGCTAGTCCCGCCTTGTTTATATTCAGAACCACATTCCTGTAAGCTTAGAGGGATCTGAGGGTTGTAAATACTATTGAAAGTAATATGGCTACAGGTTCATCTGACCTCACCTAAAGCCCATTCTGGTGGGAAAGCTGCTATGACCACCAAGTGCTAAACAGTCAGTATCTGGGTACGTGTGAAATGCCTTGATAATGTATGTGATATCATCATAGAGGTATATTTTATGGGTTTCATCAAGCTGCCCAATCAAGAAAAAAAAAAAACAGGTTGCTAGTTCAACCTACCAGCGGTTGGTAGTTACAATCTTACACAGGAATTACAATCATCAACATGTATGATAAAATCTTACTGATGTGCATACATTTGCTTTAAAGCAGTATCCAGATCCATCGAATTAGTGGCAAAGTGATCACAAATACAGTAGCCTATCTAGGAAAACCAAGTTCCAAAGGCTGGGACTAATATAGTTGTACAGTGGGGGAAAAAACGTAGGATAGTCAGCCACCAATTGTGAAGTTCTCACTTAAAAAATATGAGAGAGGCCTTATTAATGGCACCTGCTTAGAACCTGGTATCAGTATAAAAGACACCGGTCACAACCTCAAAAAGTCACACTCCAAACTCCATTTGGCAAGACCAAAGAGCTGTCAAGGACACCAGAAGAAACAAAATTGTAGACCTGCACCGGTGGGAAGACTGTGATCTGCAATAGGTAAGCAGTTGGTTTGAAGATCAAGAACTGTGGGCGCACTTTCGGAAATGGAAAGACATACAAGACATGATAATCTCCCTCGATTGGGGCTCCACGCCAAAATCTCACCCCCGTGGGGTCAAAAATTATCACAAGAAACGGTGAGCAAAAATCCCCGAACCACACAGGGGACCTAGTGATGACCTGCAGAGAGCGGGACCAAAGTAGTAACAAAGCCTACATCAGTAACCACACTACGCCGCCAGGGACTCAAATCCCTGCAGTGAAAGAAGTGTCCCCTTCTTAAGCAGTACATGTCCAGGCCCGTCTGCTTGAATTTGTTAGAGTGCATTTGGATGATCCAGAAGAGGATTGGGAGAAGTTCATAGTCAGATGAAAACCAAAATATAATTTTTGGTAAAAAACTCAACTCGTAGTGTTCGGAGGACAAAGAATTGCGAGTGCATCCAAGAACACCATACCTACTGTGAAGCATGGGGGGGACAACATCATGCTTTGGGGCTGTTTTTCTGAAAGGACCAGGACGACTGATCTGTTAAAGGAAAAGAATGAATGGGGCCATGTATCATGAGATTTTGAGTGAAAACTCATTCCATCAGCAGGGCATCATTGAAAGATGAAACGTTGGCTGGGACTTTCAGCAGACAATGATCCCACACACACCACCCGGGCAACGAAGAGTGCTCGTAAGAAACATTTCAAGGTCTGGAGTGGCTAGCCAGTTCTCCAGAATCGCAACCACATAGAAAATCTTTGGAGGGGAGTTGCCGAACCAATTCCGTGATGCCCAGCGGCCAGCCCCAAAAACCATCACCTGCTCTAGAGGAATATGCATGGAGGAATGGGCCCAAAATAACAGCAACAGTGTGTTGAAAAACCTGTGAAGGACTTACAGAAAAACGTTTTTTGACGGTATTGCCAACCCAAAGGAGTATATAACAAAGTATTGAGAAAACTTTTGTATTTACCAAAGTACTTATTTTCCACCCTAATTTGCAAAATAAACATAAAAAATCTACAGTGTGATTTCTGGATGTCTTTTCTCATTTGGCTGTCATAGTTGACGTAGTAACTATGATGAAATTACAGGCCTCTCTCTAATTTTTGGGTTTAGCCCCTTTTTTTATCTAAGGTTTTTTAAGCAACCCCCCGGGGATTTTTGTGCCCAAAGGGTCCCCCGGGGGGGTGGTGGGTGGGGGGGGGCCAGCGGTTCGATAAAGCATGCATTTATTTTTAATAGTGTTTAAGAGCAGTTGGGGGCTACTGAAGGATTGTTGTAGGGCATTGAAGCTCGTTGGAGGTTTGTTAACACAGGTGTCCAATGAAGGGCCAATGTATACAAAATGGTGTCGTCTGCGTAGAGGTGGATCTGGAGAGTCACCAGCAGCAAGAGCGACATCATTGATGATAACGGAAAAGTGTTGGCCCAAGAATTGAACCCTGTGGCACCCCATAGAGACTGCCATAGGTCACGACAACAGGCCCTCCGATTGACACACTGAACTGTATCTGAGAAGTAGTTGTGAACCAGGCGAGCAGTCATTTGAGAAACCAAGGCTATTTAGTCTGCCAATAAGAATGCGGTGGTTGACAGAGTCGAAAGCCTTGGCCAGGTCGATGAAGACGGCTGCACAGTACTGTCTATTATCAATCGCGGTTATAAGATCGTGTAGGACCTTGAGCGTGCTGAAGTGCACCCGTGACCAGCTCGGAAACCGGATTGGCATAGCGGAGAAGGTACGGTGGTATTCGAAATGGTCGGGATCTGTTTGTTAACTTGGCTTTCAAATATTTTCGAAAGGCAGGGCAGGATGGATGGATAGGTTGTGGTTTGGATCTAGAGTGTCACCCCCTTTGAAGAGGGGGAGGGACCGCGGCAGCTTTCCAATCTCTGGGGATTCAGACGTTATGAAAAGAGGGGTTTAAACAGACTAGTCATAGGGGGGTTTGCGACAATTTCGGCGGCTAGTTTAGAAAAAAAAAGGGTCCAGATTGTCACCCCAGCTGATTTGTAGGGGTCCAGATTTGCAGCGCTTTCAAAACTCAGCGTCTAAATTTGTGTGAAGGCGAAGCGGGGGGGGGCATGGGCAAGTTGCAGCAGAGGGGCAGAGTTGGTTGCCGGGTTATGGTAGCCAGAGGGAAAAGATGGCCAGCTGTAGCAAAATGCTTGTTGAAATTCTCGATTATGTAGATTTATGGGTTTGGTGATAGTTTTTCTACCCTCAGTGCAGTGGGCAGCTGGGAGGAAGTGCTCTTATTCTCCATGGACTTTACAGTGTCCCAAAACTTTTTGAGTTAGTGCTACAGGATGCAAATTTCTGTTTGAAAAGTTAGCCTTTGCTTTCCTGCATGCTTGTGTATATTGGTTCCTAACTTCCCTGAAAAGTTGCATATCGGCGGGGGCTATTTGATGCTAATGCTGTACGCCAGTAGGAAGGCTAGTAGGAGCTAGTAGGATGCTAGTAGGATGCTAGTAGAGCATAGTAGGATGCTAGTAGAGCTAGTAGGATGCTAGTAGGATGCTAGTAGGAGCTAGTAGGATGCTAGTAGGATGCTAGTAGGATGCTAGTAGGAGCTAGTAGGATGCTAGTAGAATCTCCCTCTCCGGTGGCTTCTACTCGGGTCAGATCCTCAGAGCTCCCACCCTCATCAGACTGTGAAGGCTGCCTGAGAGACCGGCCCATTCATCATCCACGATGGATACTACAGCCGGCTCGGTCCATCGGGCCCCACCGCCCTTCGGTCCTCGAGGCGAAGGAACGGCCGGACCCTCCCTGGCTGTTTTCTGTCATCCTCACAGCCTCTATGGTGAGAAAACTTTGGTTCCCAGTCGAAATTCGTACCGAGGCCCACGAGTACAGACATCACAGGACGTTTCAGACGTTCAGACCGTTCAGACCGTTCAGACCGTTTCAGACCGTCAGACCGTTCAGACCGTTCAGACCCTCAGACCGTCATACCGCTCAGACCGTTCAGACGCTCAGACCGCTCAACCGTTTCAGACCGTTCAGACGTTCGACCGGCTCAACCGTTTCAGACCGTTCAGACCGTTCAGACCGTTCAGACCGTTCAGCCGCTGTTGTGTCCATGGGGGGGTCAAACGACATCAGGAGGGCTAGCTCGGAACATCAAATGGCCATTTTCAGGTCCAGTACCATCGTTGGTCCGCGGGGGTGGAAAGATCAGCAGGATTATGGCATTACACATCTTGGCTAAAAGATTACTGTAGCTCTGCTGGAATCACTTTTATGGATAACTATCACACCTTCTGGAAACAGAACAGACTCTACAGGAATGACGGAGTCCATCCAAATCATCTTGGCTCCTGGACTCTGTCTACGCATTTCAAGGCTGCGTTGAGACAATGACTTATCAACGACCCAAGACCATCTCAGTTAATCCCTACCATTGTGACAATGAGTCGTCATAATGCTGCATCAAATGTACATTAACCCACGGGTGTTGGCAGACACAATGTAAGTAACTTAATGTATGTCCCTCTAACTGCCCTGAATACCTGTTGATCCTACTGCTATTGTTTGCAGTACTCACGTGTCTATGAACCAGATTTATACTGTTAGCACTGAGGTGGTGTGCCCTAGTAGGAAGTCCACTGTATAAATAACATGAGCAAGTCTACCTCTGATAAGGGTCCCAGTAAAGCATTAAAAACAATCAAGCAACCCAGAAAAGTGCTAAAAAAAATAGCCCATATTAACATATGCAGCCTAAGAAACAAGGTTTATGAAGTCAATAACTTGCCAGTAACAGATGACAGTACATATTCTGACTATCTCTGGAACTCACTTAGATAATACCTTTGATGATACAGTGGTAGCAATACAAGGTTATAACATCTACAGAAAAGACAGAAATGCCAAAGGTGGAGGTGTTGCTGTTTATATTCAGAACCACATTCCTGTAAAGCTTAGAGAGGATCTCATGTTAAATACTATTGAAGTAATATGGCTACAGGTTCACTGCCTCACCTAAAGCCCATTCTGGTGGGAAGCTGCTATAGACCACCAAGTGCTAACAGTCAGTATCTGGGTAACGTGTGAAATGCTTGATAATGTATGTGATATCATCAGAGAGGTATATTTTCTGGGTGATTTTAAAATATTGACTCTCTTTCATCAAGCTGCCCACTCAAGAAAAAACAGGTTGCTAGTCAACCTACCAGGGTAGTTACAAATTACACAGGAATTAAATCATCAACATGTATTGATCACATCTTTACTGATGCTGCATACATTTGCTTGAAAGCAGTATCCAGATCCATCGAATGTAGTGATCACAATACAGTAGCCACATCTAGGAAAACCAAAGTTCCAAAGGCTGGGACTAATATAGTCTACAGTGGGGAAAAAAAGTATTTAGTCAGCCACCAATTGTGCAAGTTCTCCCACTTAAAAAGATGAGAGAGGCCTGTATTAATGGCACCTGTTTGAACTTGTTATCAGTATAAAAGACACCTGTCCACAACCTCAAACAGTCACACTCCAAACTCCACTATGGCCAAGACCAAAGAGCTGTCAAAAGACACCAGAAACAAAATTGTAGACCTGCACCAGGCTGGGAAGACTGAATCTGCAATAGGTAAGCAGCTTGGTTTGAAGAAATCAACTCTGGGAGCAATTATTAGGAAATGGAAGACATACAAGACCACTGATAATCTCCCTAGATCTGGGGCTCCACGCAAAATCTCACCCCGTGGGGTCAAAATTATCACAAGAACGGTGAGCAAAAATCCCAGAACCACACAGGGGGACCTAGTGAATGACCTGCAGAGAGCTGGGACCAAAGTAACAAAGCCTACCATCAGTAACACACTACGCCGCCAGGGACTCAAATCCTGCAGTGCCAGACGTGTCCCCCTGCTTAAGCCAGTACATGTCCAGGCCCGTCTGAAGTTTGCTAGAGTGCATTTGGATGATCCAGAAGAGGATTGGGAGAATGTCATATGGTCAGATGAAACCAAAATATAACTTTTTGGTAAAAACTCAACTCGTCGTGTTTGGAGGACAAAGAATGCTGAGTTGCATCCAAAGAACACCATACCTACTGTGAAGCATGGGGGTGGAAACATCATGCTTTGGGGCTGTTTTTACTGCAAAGGGACCAGGACGACTGATCTGTGTAAAGGAAAGAATGAATGGGGCCATGTATCATGAGATTTTGAGTGAAAACCTCCTTCCATCAGCAAGGGCATTGAAGATGAAACGTGGCTGGGTCTTTCAGCATGACAATGATCCCAAACACACCACCCGGGCAACGAAGGAGTGGCTTCGTAAGAAGCATTTCAAGGTCCTGGAGTGGCCTAGCCAGTCTCCAGATCTCAACCCCATAGAAAATCTTTGGAGGGAGTTGAAAGTCCGTGTTGCCCAGCGACAGCCCCAAAACATCACTGCTCTAGAAGGAGATATGCATGGAGGAATGGGCCAAAATACCAGCAACAGTGTGTGAAAACCTTGTGAAGACTTACAGAAAACGTTTGACCTGTGTCATTGCCAACAAAGGGTATATAACAAAGTATTGAGAAACTTTTGTTATTTGACCAAATACTTATTTTCCACCATAATTTGCAAATAAATTCATTAAAAATCCTACAGTGTGATTTTCTGGATTTCTTTTTCTCATTTTGTCTGTCATAGTTGACGTGTACCTATGATGAACATTACAGGCCTCTCTCATCTTTTTAAGTGGGAGAACTTGCACAATTAGTGGCTGACTAAATACTTTTTTTCTCCACTGTATAAGAGGTTATACAATAAGTTTTGTTGTGATTCTTATGTCGATGATGTAAATAATATTTGTTGGTCCGTGGTGTGTAATGAGGAGCAAACAGATGCTGCACGTACTGGAAATTGAGAAATCATGTGACTAAACTTAACTATAAAAAAGAAAGTACACTATGAAACAACAATAAATGATATAAAGAATGATAGTAAAAAGCTTTGGTGCACCTTACATGACATTTTGGGGGAAAAGGCAAACTCAGCTCCATCATTCATTGAATCAGGTGGCTCATTCATCACAAAACCCACTGATATTGCCAACTACTTTAATGACTTTTTCACTGGCAAGCTTAGCATATTTAGGCATGACATTCCAGTAACAAACGCTGACATTACACATCCAAGTGTATCTGACCAAATTATGAAAGACAAGCATTGTAATTTTGAATTCCGTAAAGTGAGTGTGGAAGAGGTGAAAAAAAGTATTGTTGTCTATCAACAATGACAAGCCCCCGGGGTCTGACAACTTGGATGGAAAATTACTGAGGATAATAGCGAACGATATTGCCACTCCTATTTGCCATATCTTCAATTTAAGCCTACTAGAAAGTGTGTGCCCTCAGGCCTGGAGGGAAGCAAAAGTCATTCCGCTACCTAAGAATAGTAAAGCCCCCTTTACTGGCTCAAATATCCAACCAATCAGCCTGTTACCAACCCTTAGTAAACTTCTGGAAAAAAACAGACTTTTTCAAATCAAATCAAATCAAAATGTATTGGCCACATGCGCCGAATATAACAGGTGCAGACATTACAGTGAAATGCTTACTTACAGCCCTTAACCAACAGTGCATTTATTTTTAATTAAAAAGTAAAATAAAACAACAACAACAAAAAAGTGTTGAGAAAAAAAAGAGCATAAGAGCATTACTTGTCTAACAGAACACAGAGGGTTTTCATCCTCTACCGTATCGGTGTCCCGACGGTTGAGCTAACGTGCGCTAATGTGATTAGCATGACTGTTGTAAGTAACAGCAAACTTTCCAGGACATAGACATGTCTTATATGGGCAGAAAGCTTACATTCTTGTTAATTTAACTGCACTGTCCAATTTACAGTAGCTATTACAGTGAAAAAATACCATGCTATTGTTTGAGGATAGTGCACAACAACAAAACACTTTTATCACGACAACTGGTTTGATATATTCACCTCTGAAGGTAAATAATATACTTACATTCAGTAATCTTGCTCTGATTTGTCATCCTGAGGGTCCCAGAGATAAAATGTAGCATAGTTTTGTTTGATAAAATCCATTTTTATATTCAAATGTAGGAACTGGGTTCTACAGTTTGAACCCCTGCTGTCTCTGGCTCCAAACCCACCCCGCCCAGGCATCTAGATGTGTAAAAGTTAGTGTATAAGCTAATGATCCATCATGTATGACATTCCTGGGAGTGTGTAAACTTACATTTTGTATTACCGTATCATTTTTGTATGTTCTCTATAGTTGTGTACTTGAAAATGTATCAATTGACCAATTCGGCACATTTGGGCAGACTTCATACAAAATAGTCCAGTATTGCAATGCTTCACTGGATCAATCGGAAACTTTGCACACACACTGCTGCCATCTAGTGGCCAAAATCTAAATTGGGTCTAAACTGCAATATTATATTGTGGCCTTTCTCTTGCATTTCAAAGATGATGGAACAAAAAAATAAATAGAAAACACATGTTATTTTGTTTTTATTATCTTTCACCAGATCTAATGTGTTATATTCTCCTACATTAATTTCACATTTCCACAAACTTCAAAATGTTTCCTTTCAAATGGTATCAAGAATATGCATATCCTTGCTTCAGGTCCTGAGCTACATGTAGTTAGATTTGGGTATGCATCTCAAATGGCACCCTGTTCCCTATACACTGAGTGTACAAAACATTAAGAACACCTGCTCTTTCCATGACATAGACTGACCAGGTGAATCCAGGTGAAAGCTATGATCCCTTATTGATGTCAGTTGTTAAATCCACTTCAATCAGTGTAGATGAAGGGGAGGAGACAGGTTAAAGAAGGATTTTTAAGCCTTGAGACAATGGATTGTGTATGTGTGCCATTCAGAGGATGAATGGGCAAGACAAAAGTGCCTTTAAACGGGGAATGGTAATAGGTGTCAGGCACACCAATTTAAGTGTGTCAAGAACTGCAACAATGCTGGGTTTTTCACGCTCAACAGTTTCCTGTGTGTATCAAGAACGGTCCACCACCCAAAGGACATCCAGCCAACTTGACACAACTGTGGGAAGCATTGGAGTCAACATGGGCCAGCATCCCCTGTGGAATGCTTTCGACACCTTGTAGAGTCCATGTCCCGATGAATTGAGGCCTGGGTTTCACTGGTTCACTGCACTTTCCCCTGACACCTGCCCTGCCTGGGTTTCACTGGTTCACTGCACTTTCCACTGACACCTGCCCTGCCTGGGTTTCACTGGTTCACTGCACTTTCCCCTGACACCTGCCCTGCCGTGCCTGGGTTTCACTGGTTCACTGCACTTTCCCTTGACACCTGCCCTGCCTGGGTTTCACTGGTTCACTGCACTTTCCCCTGACACCTGCCCTGCCCTGCCTGGGTTTCACTGGTTTACTGCTTGATGTGTGTGTGGGGTGGCCTATAAACAGCAGACAGACAGAGTGTTAAGGAAGTATGAGAATGTACCACACCCACCAACTCTGTAGATTTAAACACGGAGCTCCATGCACCATAAACTAAAGCAAACATAGGTTACTCAGCCAGACCTCTGCTTATCTGACTGTAACTGTTGTGATGAGGTATCATATTTTGTTAATGGATGCTGCTCCACAGTCATGGGTCTGTGCAGTGTGTGACTGATGTTGACTGCCAGTGGGTATTTCCTTGTATCACAGGGAGTGTGTCTGTGTTGCCATGGAGTCCCTATTTGATCCATTATAATTAACCAGCCATTGATTGCACAACCCTTTCCTCTGCTCCGCTCAGCATCCACCTGCCTCTTCAAACAGAACATGCCACTGTTTATGTTTATTACCCACAATTCCCTCTGCCTTCCTGTCCTTAAATGGCTCCTCATTGGACACTGTAATGCAGGGTGAGGGGTGGGGGCAAGGGGAACGCGGGGGTGAGAAGAGATGGGGAGAGAGGATGGGGAAGTGGGAGATTAAGAGACTTGATTAGATGTCAATAGGTTCAACTTGACTAGATACCAACTTGACTAGATGCCAATGGGTTTGACTTGACTAGATGTCAATGGGGTTGAGCTACATCCCTGCCGGCCATTCCCTCCCATACCCTGGACGACGCTGGGCCAATTGTGCGCCGCCCCATGGGTCTCCCGGTCGTGGCCGGCTACGACAGAGCCTGGATTCGAACCAGGATCTCTAGTGGCACAGCTAGCACTGGGATGCAGTGCCTTAGACCACTGCGCCACTCGGGAGGCTACTACTACTAGTACTATACACAGATACACATGTACTACTATATATAGATACACATGTACTACTATATACATATATACACATGTACTACTATATATAGATACACATGTACTACTATATATAGATACACATGTACTACTATATATAGATACACATGTACTACTATATATAGATACACATGTACTACTATATATAGATACACATGTACTGCTATATATAGATACACATGTACTGCTATATATAGATACACATGTACTGCTATATATAGATACACATGTACTACTATATATAGATACACACGTACTACTATATATAGATACACATGTACTACTATATATAGATACACATGTACTACTATATATAGATACACACGTACTACTATATATAGATACACATGTACTACTATATATAGATACACATGTACTACTACATTTACATTTACGTCATTTAGCAGACGCTCTTATCCAGAGCGACTTACAAATTGGTGCATTCACCTTATAGCCAGTGGGATAACCACTTTACAATTTTTTTTAATTAAAAAAAAAAAAAAAATTGGGGGGGGGGGGGGGTAGAAGGATTACTTTATCCTATCCCAGGTATTCCTTCAAGAGGTGGGGTTTCAAATGTCTCCGGAAGGTGGTGAGTGACTCCGCTGTCCTGGCGTCGTGAGGGAGCTTGTTCCACCATTGGGGTGCCAGAGCAGCGAACAGTTTTGACTGGGCTGAGCGGGAACTATGCTTCCGCAGAGGAAGGGGAGCCAGCAGGCCAGAGGTGGATGAACGCAATGCCCTCGTTTGGGTGTAGGGACTGATCAGAGCCTGAAGGTACGGAGGTGCCGTTCCCCTCACAGCTCCATAGGCAAGCACCATGGTCTTGTAACAGATGCGAGCTTCAACTGGAAGCCAGTGGAGTGTGCGGAGGAGCGGGGTGACGTGAGAGAACTTGGGAAGGTTGAACACCAGACGGGCTGCGGCATTCTGGATCAGTTGTAGGGGTTTAATGGCACAGGCAGGGAGCCCAGCCAACAGCGAGTTGCAGTAATCCAGACGGGAGATGACAAGTGCCTGGATTAGGACCTGTGCCGCTTCCTGTGTAAGGCAGGGTCGTACTCTCCGAATGTTGTAGAGCATGAACCTACAGGATCGGGTCACCGCCTTGATGTTAGCGGAGAACGACAAGGTGTTGTCCAGGGTCACGCCAAGGCTCTTCGCACTTTGGGAGGAGGACACAACGGAGTTGTCAACCGTGATGGCGAGATCATGGAACGGGCAGTCCTTCCCCGGGAGGAAGAGCAGCTCCGTCTTGCCAGGGTTCAGCTTGAGGTGGTGATCCGTCATCCATACTGATATGTCGGCCAGACATGCAGAGATGCGATTCGCCACCTGGTTATCAGAAGGGGGAAAGGAGAAGATTAGTTGTGTATCGTCAGCTTAGCAATGATAGGAGAGGCCATGTGAGGATATGACAGAGCCAAGTGACTTGGTGTATAGCGAGAATAGGAGAGGGCCTAGAACTGAGCCCTGGGGGACACCAGTGGTGAGAGCACGTGGTGCGGAGACAGCTTCTCGCCACGCCACTTGGTAGGAGCGACCGGTCAGGTAGGATGCAATCCAAGAGTGAGCCGCGCCGGAGATGCCCAGCTCGGAGAGGGTGGAGAGGAGGATCTGATGGTTCACAGTATCAAAGGCAGCAGACAGGTCTAGAAGGACAAGAGCAGAGGAGAGAGAGTTAGCTTCAGCAGTGCGGAGAGCCTCCGTGACACAGAGAAGAGCAGTCTCAGTTGAATGACCAGTCTTGAAACCTGACTGGTTTGGATCAAGAAGGTCATTCTGAGAGAGATAGCAAGAGAGTTGGCTAAAGACGGCACGCTCAATAGTTTTGGAAAGAAAAGAAAGAAGGGATACTGGTCTGTAGTTGTTGACATCAGAGGGATCGAGTGTTGGTGTTTTGAGAAGGGGTGCAACTCTCGCTCTCTTGAAGACGGAAGGGACATAGCCAGCGGTCAAGGATGAGTTGATCAGCGAGGTGAGGTAGGGGAGAAGGTCACCGGAGATGGTCTGGAGAAGAGAGGAGGGGATAGGGTCAAGTGGGCAGGTTGTTGGGCGGCCTGCAGTCACAAGTCGCAAGATTTTATCTGGAGAGAGAGGGGAGAAAGAAGTCAAAGCATAGGGTAGGGCAGTGTGAGCAGGACCAGCAGTGTCATTTGACTTAACAAACGAGGATCGGATGTCGTCAACCTTCTTTTCAAAGTGGTTGACGAAGTCATCCACAGAGAGGGAGGGGGGGGGGGGGGAGGATTCAGCAGGGAGGAGAATGTGGCAAAGAGCTTCATAGGGTTAGAGGCAGATGCTTGGAATTTAGAGTGGTAGAAAGTGGCCTTAGCAGCAGAAACAGATGAAGAAAATGTAGAGAGGAGGGAGTGAAAAGATGCCAGGTCCGCAGGGAGTCTAGTTTTCTTCCATTTCCGCTCAGCTGCCCGGAGCTCTGTTCTGTGAGCTCGCAATGAGTCATCAAGCCACGGAGCTGGAGGGGAGGACCGAGCCGGCCGGGAGGATAGGGGACATAGAGAGTCAAAGGATGCAGAAAGGGAGGAGAGGAGGGTTGAGGAGGCAGGATCAGGAGATTGGAGGGAGAAGGATTGAGCAGAGGGAAGAGATGATAGGATGGAAGAGGAGAGAGTAGCGGGAGAGAGAGAGCGAAGGTTGCGGCGGCGCATTACCATCTGTGTAGGGGCAGAGTGAGTAGTGTTGGAGGAGAGCGAGAGAGAAAAGGATACAAAGTAGTGGTCGGAGACATGGAGGGGAGTTGCAGTGAGATTAGTAGAAGAACAGCATCTAGTAAAGATGAGGTCAAGCGTATTGCCTGCCTTGTGAGTAGGGGGGACGGTGAGACGGTGAGGTCAACAGAGGAGAGGAGTGGAAAGAAGGAGGCAGAGAGAAATGAGTCAAATGTAGACGTAGGGAGGTTGAAATCCCCCAGAACTGTGAGGGGTGAGCCATCCTCAGCAAAGGAACTTATCAAGGCGTCAAGCTCATTGATGAACTCTCCAAGGGAACCTGGAGGGCGATAGATGACAAGGATATTAAGCTTAAATGGGCTAGTGACTGTGACAGCATGGAATTCAAATGAGGAGATAGACAGATGGGTTAGGGGAAAAATTGAGAATGTTTTATTTTTTTATTTTTTTTATTTCACCTTTATTTAACCAGGTAAACCAGTTGAGAACAAGTTCTCATTTACAACTGCGACCTGGCCAAGATAAAGCAAAGCAGTGCGATAAAAACAACAACACAGAGTTACATATGGGGTAAAACAAAACAAAGTCAAAAAATACAACAGAAATACATATATATACAGTGTGTGCAAATTTAGCAAGTTATGGAGGTAAGGCAATAAAATAGGCTATAGTGCAAAATAATTACAATTAGTATTAACACTGGAATGATAGATGTGCAAGAGATGATGTGCAAATAGAGATACTGGGGTACAAATGAGCAAAATAAATAACAATATAGGGATGAGGTAGTTGGGCGGGCTAATTTCAGATGGGCTGTGTACAGGTGCAGTGATCGGTAAGGTGCTCTGACAACTGATGCTTAAAGTTAGTGAGGGAGATAAGTGTCTCCAGCTTCAGAGATTTTTGCAATTTGTTCCAGTCATTGGCAACAGAGAACTGGAAGGAATTGCGGCCAAAGGAGGTGTTGGCTTTGGGGATGACCAGTGAGATATACCCGCTGGAGCGCAGACTACGGGTGGGTGTTGCTATGGTGACCAATGAGCTAAGATAAGGCGGGGATTTGCCTAGCAGTGATTTATAGATGGCCTGGAGCCAGTGGGTTTGGCGACGAATATGTAGTGAGGACCAGCCAACAAGAGCGTACAGGTCACAGTGGTGGGTATTATATGGGGCTTTGGAGACAAAACGGATGGCACTGTGATAGACTACATCCAATTTGCTGAGTAGAGTGTTGGAGGCTATTTTGTAAATGACATCGCCGAAGTCAAGGATCGGTAGGATAGTCAGTTTTACGAGGGCATGTTTGGCAGCATGAGTGAAGGAGGCTTTGTTGCGAAATAGGAAACCGATTCTAGATTTAACTTTGGATTGGAGATTCTTAATGTGAGTCTGGAAGGAGAGTTTACAGTCTAACCAGACACCTAGATATTTGTAGTTGTCCACATACTCTAGGTCAGACCCGTCGAGTGTAGTGATTCTAGTCGGGTGGGCGGGTGCAAGCAGCGTTCGGTTTGAAGAGCATGCATTTAGTTTTACTAGTGTTTAAGAGCAGTTGGAGGCTACTGAAGGAGTGTTGTATGGAATTGAAGCTCGTTTGGAGGTTTGTTAACACAGTGTCCAATGAAGGGCCAGATGTATACAAAATGGTGTCGTCTGCGTAGAGGTGGATCTGAGAGTCACCAGCAGCAAGAGCGACGTCATTGATATACACAGAGAAAAGAGTCGGCCCAAGAATTGAACCCTGTGGCACCCCCATAGAGACTGCCATAGGTCCAGACAACAGGCCCTCCGATTTGACACATTGAACTCTATCTGAGAAGTAGTTGGTGAACCAGGCGAGGCAGTCATTTGAGAAACCAAGGCCCACTTGGGAGAGATGAGGATTCCTGTGCCACCACCCCGCTGACCAGATGCTCTCGGGGTATGCGAGAACACATGGTCAGACGAGGAGAGAGCAGTAGGAGTAGCAGTATATATAGATACACATGTACTACTATATATATATATACACATGTACTACTATATATAGATACACAGGTACTACTATATAATATATATAGATACACATGTACTACTATATATATAGATACACATGTACTACTATATATAGTTACACATGTACATAGCTGAGTGGCTGGCGTTCAGCTCACCTTCGTTCTCACCGTTCAGCAATCAGCAAAAAATAAATAAAAAATGGACTCACTCAGAAGATTTACAGCCCTACGTGTAAAACAGTGGTTGTAAAAATGCGATTAGAAACTGATTTCTGAGTGTAACCGTGACGTAGGAATAAAGACCATGCTACTGTAACTGCTCCTGACAACAGGTACATTGTGTTTAACGAAGAAATCAAGTCACTGCTTGTGACTCACGCTCCTGCTGCCCTGACACTGTATAACCTAATATACTGCTGCTGCCCTGACACTGTATAAAATAATATACTGCTGATACTGCTACTGCCCTGACACTGTATAACATAATATACTGCTGCTGCCCTGACACTGTATAACATAATATACTGCTGCTGCCCTGACACTGTATAACCTAATATACTGCTGCTGCCCTGACACTGTATAACCTAATATACTGCTGCTGCCCTGACACTGTATAACATAATATACTGCAACTACTGCTGCTGCCCTGACACTGTATAACATAATATACTGCTGCTGCCCTGACACTGTATAACATAATATACTGCTGCTGCCCTGACACTGTATAACATAATATACTGCTGCTGCCCTGACACTGTATAACATAATATACTGCTGATACTGCTGCTGCCCTGACACTGTATAACATAATATACTGCTGATACTGTCCCTATTCTTAACTATAACCTCCTAGCCTAGCTATTTTTTAGCGTCATTGTGTGATTTAGCTACAGATCCAGAAGTATCCCAGGGTCATGCCTACTCCACCTCCCTGGTGCCAGGCTGCCCTCCCCCTTCCTGGTGCCAGGCTGCCCTCCCCCTTCCTGGTGCCAGGCTGCCCTCCCCCTTCCTGGTGCCAGGCTGCCCTCCCCCTTCCTGGTGCCAGGCTGCCCATCATTACACGCACCTGTCACCATCACCTGGACTCCTTCACTTTGTTGATTGCCCCTTCTATAGCTGTCTGTTCCCCAGTTTGATCCCCGTGTCTGCATTAATGCCGTTATGTTTCCCCTGTCCAGACGCTGTCCGTGTTTGGTTTCATGTCTGTATATATTAAACGTTCACTCCATGCTTCTCATCTCCCAGCAGTAGGACTATAACTACCATAGAACTCAGAGGTAGTCTATAGACCAACACAGCAGTAGGACTATAACTACCATAGAACTCAGAGATAGTCTATAGGTCAACACAGCAGTAGGACTATAACTACCATAGAACTCAGAGATAGTCTATAGACCAACACAGCAGTAGGACTATAACTACCATAGAACTCAGAGATAGTCTATAGACCAACACAGCAGTAGGACTATAACTACTATAGAACTCAGAGATAGTCTATAGACCAATGCAGCAGTAGGACTATAACTACCATAGAACTCAGAGATAGTCTATAGACCAATACAGCAGTAGGACTATAACTACCATAGAACTCAGAGATAGTCTATAGACCAACACAGCAGTAGGACTATAACTACCATAGAACTCAGAGATAGTCTATAGACCAACACAGCAGTAGGACTATAACTACCATATAACTCAGAGATAGTCTATAGACCAATACAGCAGTAGGACTATAACTACCATAGAACTCAGAGATAGTCTATAGACCAATACAGCAGTAGGACTATAACTACCATAGAACTCAGAGATAGTCTATAGACCAATGCAGCAGTAGGACTATAACTACCATAGAACTCAGAGATAGTCTATAGACCAATACAGCAGTAGGACTATAACTACCATAGAACTCAGAGATAGTCTATAGACCAATACAGCAGTAGGACTATAACTACCATAGAACTCAGAGATAGTCTATAGACCAACACAGCAGTAGGACTATAACTACCATAGAACTCAGAGATAGTCTATAGGCCAATGCAGCAGTAGGACTATAACTACCATAGAACTCAGAGATAGTCTATAGACAAATGCAGCAGTAGGACTATAACTACCATAGAACTCAGAGATAGTCTATAGACCAATACAGCAGTAGGGCTATAACTACCCTAGAACTCAGAGATAGTCTATAGACCAATACAGCAGTAGGGCTATAACTACCATAGAACTCAGAGATAGTCTATAGACCAACACAGCAGTAGGACTATAACTACCATAGAACTCAGAGATAGTCTATAGACAAATGCAGCAGTAGGACTATAACTACCATAGAACTCAGAGATAGTCTATAGACCAATACAGCAGTAGGGCTATAACTACCCTAGAACTCAGAGATAGTCTATAGACCAATACAGCAGTAGGACTATAACTACCATAAAACTCAGAGATAGTCTATAGACCAATACAGCAGTAGGACTATAACTACCATAGAACTCAGAGACAGTCTATAGACCAATACAGCAGTAGGACTATAACTACCATAGAACTCAGAGATAGTCTATAGACCAATACAGCAGTAGGACTATAACTACCATAGAACTCAGAGATAGTCTATAGACCAATACAGCAGTAGGACTATAACTACCATAGAACTCAGAGATAGTCTATAGACCAACACAGCAGTAGGACTATAACTACCATAGAACTCAGAGATAGTCTATAGACCAACACAGCAGTAGGACTATAACTACCATAGAACTCAGAGATAGTCTATAGACCAATACAGCAGTAGGACTATAACTACCATAGAACTCAGAGATAGTCTAGTCTATAGACCAACACAGCAGTAGGACTATAACTACCATAGAACTCAGAGATAGTCTATAGACCAACACAGCAGTAGGACTATAACTACCATAGAACTCAGAGATAGCCTATAGACCAACACAGCAGTAGGACTATAACTACCATAGAACTCAGAGACAGTCTATAGACCAATACAGCAGTAGGACTATAACTACCATAGAACTCAGAGATAGTCTATAGACCAATACAGCAGTAGGACTATAACTACCATAGAACTCAGAGATAGTCTATAGACCAATACAGCAGTAGGACTATAACTACCATAGAACTCAGAGATAGTCTATAGACCAACACAGCAGTAGGACTATAACTACCATAGAACTCAGAGATAGTCTATAGACCAACACAGCAGTAGGACTATAACTACCATAGAACTCAGAGATAGTCTATAGACCAATACAGCAGTAGGACTATAACTACCATAGAACTCAGAGATAGTCTATAGACCAACACAGCAGTAGGACTATAACTACCATAGAACTCAGAGATAGCCTATAGACCAACACAGCAGTAGGACTATAACTACCATAGAACTCAGAGATAGTCTATAGACCAATACAGCAGTAGGACTATAACTACCATAGAACTCAGAGATAGTCTATAGACCAATACAGCAGTAGGACTATAACTACTATAGAACTCAGAGATAGTCTATAGACCAACACAGCAGTAGGACTATAACTACCATAGAACTCAGAGACAGTCTATAGACCAACACAGCAGTAGGACTATAACTACCATAGAACTCAGGGATAGTCTATAGACCAACACAGCAGTAGGACTATAACTACCATAGAACTCAGAGACAGTCTATAGACCAACACAGCAGTAGGACTATAACTACTATAGAACTCAGAGATAGTCTATAGACCAATACAGCAGTAGGACTATAACTACCATAGAACTCAGAGATAGTCTATAGACCAACACAGCAGTAGGACTATAACTACCATAGAACTCAGAGATAGTCTATAGACCAACACAGCAGTAGGACTATAACTACTATAACTACCATAGAACTCAGAGATAGTCTATAGACCAATACAGCAGTAGGACTATAACTACTATAACTACCATAGAACTCAGAGATAGTCTATAGACCAATACAGCAGTAGGACTATAACTACCATAGAACTCAGAGATAGTCTATAGACCAACACAGCAGTAGGACTATAACTACCATAGAACTCAGAGATAGTCTATAGACCAACACAGCAGTAGGACTATAACTACCATAGAACTCAGAGGTAGTCTATAGACCAACACAGCAGTAGGACTATAACTACCATAGAACTCAGAGAGAGTCTATAGACCAATACAGCAGTAGGACTATAACTACCATAGAACTCAGAGATAGTCTATAGACCAACACAGCAGTAGGACTATAACTACCATAGAACTCAGAGATAGTCTATAGACCAACACAGCAGTAGGACTATAACTACCATAGAACTCAGAGATAGTCTATAGACCAATACAGCAGTAGGACTATAACTACCATAGAACTCAGAGATAGTCTATAGACCAACACAGCAGTAGGACTATAACTACCATAGAACTCAGAGACAGTCTATAGACCAATACAGCAGTAGGACTATAACTACCATAGAACTCAGAGATAGTCTATAGACCAATACAGCAGTAGGACTATAACTACCATAGACATCAGAGATAGTCTATAGACCAATACAGCAGCAGGACTATAACTACCATAGAACTCAGAGATAGTCTATAGACCAATACAGCAGTAGGACTATAACTACCATAGAACTCAGAGATAGTCTAGTCTATAGACCAACACAGCAGTAGGACTATAACTACCATAGAACTCAGAGATAGTATATAGACCAACACAGCAGTAGGACTATAACTACCATAGAACTCAGAGATAGTCTATAGACCAACACAGCAGTAGGACTATAACTACCATAGAACTCAGAGACAGTCTATAGACCAATACAGCAGTAGGACTATAACTACCATAGAACTCAAAGATAGTCTATAGACCAATACAGCAGTAGGACTATAACTACCATAGAACTCAGAGATAGTCTATAGACCAATACAGCAGTAGGACTATAACTACCATAGAACTCAGAGATAGTCTATAGACCAACACAGCAGTAGGACTATAACTACCATAGAACTCAGAGATAGTCTATAGACCAACACAGCAGTAGGACTATAACTACCATAGAACTCAGAGATAGTCTATAGACCAACACAGCAGTAGGACTATAACTACCATAGAACTCAGAGATAGTCTATAGACCAACACAGCAGTAGGACTATAACTACCATAGAACTCAGAGATAGTCTATAGACCAACACAGCAGTAGGACTATAACTACCATAGAACTCAGAGATAGTCTATAGACCAACACAGCAGTAGGACTATAACTACCATAGAACTCAGAGATAGTCTATAGACCAACACAGCAGTAGG
The DNA here is from genome assembly GCA_902810595.1 of Coregonus sp. 'balchen'. Taxonomy (NCBI): domain Eukaryota; kingdom Metazoa; phylum Chordata; class Actinopteri; order Salmoniformes; family Salmonidae; genus Coregonus; species Coregonus sp. 'balchen'. The sequence continues at coordinate 2,358,059 of LR778260.1, forward strand.
ACTATAACTACCATAGAACTCAGAGATAGTCTATAGACCAATACAGCAGTAGGACTATAACTACCATAGAACTCAGAGATAGTCTATAGACCAATGCAGCAGTAGGACTATAACTACCATAGAACTCAGAGATAGTCTATAGACCAATACAGCAGTAGGACTATAACTACCATAGAACTCAGAGATAGTCTATAGACCAATACAGCAGTAGGACTATAACTACCATAGAACTCAGAGATAGTCTATAGACCAACACAGCAGTAGGACTATAACTACCATAGAACATCAGAGATAGTCTATAGACAAATGCAGCAGTAGGACTATAACTACCATAGAACTCAGAGATAGTCTATAGACCAATACAGCAGTAGGACTATAACTACCATAGAACTCAGAGATAGTCTAGTCTATAGACCAACACAGCAGTAGGACTATAACTACCATAGAACTCAGAGATAGTATATAGACCAACACAGCAGTAGGACTATAACTACCATAGAACTCAGAGATAGCCTATAGACCAACACAGCAGTAGGACTATAACTACCATAGAACTCAGAGACAGTCTATAGACCAATACAGCAGTAGGACTATAACTACCATAGAACTCAGAGATAGTCTATAGACCAATACAGCAGTAGGACTATAACTACCATAGAACTCAGAGATAGTCTATAGACCAATACAGCAGTAGGACTATAACTACCATAGAACTCAGAGATAGTCTATAGACCAACACAGCAGTAGGACTATAACTACCATAGAACTCAGAGATAGTCTATAGACCAACACAGCAGTAGGACTATAACTACCATATAACTCAGAGATAGTCTATAGACCAATACAGCAGTAGGACTATAACTACCATAGAACTCAGAGATAGTCTATAGACCAATACAGCAGTAGGACTATAACTACCATAGAACTCAGAGATAGTCTATAGACCAATGCAGCAGTAGGACTATAACTACCATAGAACTCAGAGATAGTCTATAGACCAATACAGCAGTAGGACTATAACTACCATAGAACTCAGAGATAGTCTATAGACCAATACAGCAGTAGGACTATAACTACCATAGAACTCAGAGATAGTCTATAGACCAACACAGCAGTAGGACTATAACTACCATAGAACTCAGAGATAGTCTATAGGCCAATGCAGCAGTAGGACTATAACTACCATAGAACTCAGAGATAGTCTATAGACAAATGCAGCAGTAGGACTATAACTACCATAGAACTCAGAGATAGTCTATAGACCAATACAGCAGTAGGGCTATAACTACCCTAGAACTCAGAGATAGTCTATAGACCAATACAGCAGTAGGGCTATAACTACCATAGAACTCAGAGATAGTCTATAGACCAACACAGCAGTAGGACTATAACTACCATAGAACTCAGAGATAGTCTATAGACAAATGCAGCAGTAGGACTATAACTACCATAGAACTCAGAGATAGTCTATAGACCAATACAGCAGTAGGGCTATAACTACCCTAGAACTCAGAGATAGTCTATAGACCAATACAGCAGTAGGACTATAACTACCATAAAACTCAGAGATAGTCTATAGACCAATACAGCAGTAGGACTATAACTACCATAGAACTCAGAGACAGTCTATAGACCAATACAGCAGTAGGACTATAAACTACCATAGAACTCAGAGATAGTCTATAGACCAATACAGCAGTAGGACTATAACTACCATAGAACTCAGAGATAGTCTATAGACCAATACAGCAGTAGGACTATAACTACCATAGAACTCAGAGATAGTCTATAGACCAACACAGCAGTAGGACTATAACTACCATAGAACTCAGAGATAGTCTATAGACCAACACAGCAGTAGGACTATAACTACCATAGAACTCAGAGATAGTCTATAGACCAATACAGCAGTAGGACTATAACTACCATAGAACTCAGAGATAGTCTAGTCTATAGACCAACACAGCAGTAGGACTATAACTACCATAGAACTCAGAGATAGTCTATAGACCAACACAGCAGTAGGACTATAACTACCATAGAACTCAGAGATAGCTATAGACCAACACAGCAGTAGGACTATAACTACCATAGAACTCAGAGACAGTCTATAGACCAATACAGCAGTAGGACTATAACTACCATAGAACTCAGAGATAGTCTATAGACCAATACAGCAGTAGGACTATAACTACCATAGAACTCAGAGATAGTCTATAGACCAATACAGCAGTAGGACTATAACTACCATAGAACTCAGAGATAGTCTATAGACCAACACAGCAGTAGGACTATAACTACCATAGAACTCAGAGATAGTCTATAGACCAACACAGCAGTAGGACTATAACTACCATAGAACTCAGAGATAGTCTATAGACCAATACAGCAGTAGGACTATAACTACCATAGAACTCAGAGATAGTCTATAGACCAACACAGCAGTAGGACTATAACTACCATAGAACTCAGAGATAGCCTATAGACCAACACAGCAGTAGGACTATAACTACCATAGAACTCAGAGACAGTCTATAGACCAATACAGCAGTAGGACTATAACTACCATAGAACTCAGAGATAGTCTATAGACCAATACAGCAGTAGGACTATAACTACTATAGAACTCAGAGATAGTCTATAGACCAACACAGCAGTAGGACTATAACTACCATAGAACTCAGAGACAGTCTATAGACCAACACAGCAGTAGGACTATAACTACCATAGAACTCAGGGATAGTCTATAGACCAACACAGCAGTAGGACTATAACTACCATAGAACTCAGAGACAGTCTATAGACCAACACAGCAGTAGGACTATAACTACTATAGAACTCAGAGATAGTCTATAGACCAATACAGCAGTAGGACTATAACTACCATAGAACTCAGAGATAGTCTATAGACCAACACAGCAGTAGGACTATAACTACCATAGAACTCAGAGATAGTCTATAGACCAAAACAGCAGTAGGACTATAACTACCATAGAACTCAGAGATAGTCTATAGACCAATACAGCAGTAGGACTATAACTACTATAACTACCATAGAACTCAGAGATAGTCTATAGACCAATACAGCAGTAGGACTATAACTACCATAGAACTCAGAGATAGTCTATAGACCAACACAGCAGTAGGACTATAACTACCATAGAACTCAGAGATAGTCTATAGACCAACACAGCAGTAGGACTATAACTACCATAGAACTCAGAGGTAGTCTATAGACCAACACAGCAGTAGGACTATAACTACCATAGAACTCAGAGAGAGTCTATAGACCAATACAGCAGTAGGACTATAACTACCATAGAACTCAGAGATAGTCTATAGACCAACACAGCAGTAGGACTATAACTACCATAGAACTCAGAGATAGTCTATAGACCAACACAGCAGTAGGACTATAACTACCATAGAACTCAGAGATAGTCTATAGACCAATACAGCAGTAGGACTATAACTACCATAGAACTCAGAGATAGTCTATAGACCAACACAGCAGTAGGACTATAACTACCATAGAACTCAGAGACAGTCTATAGACCAATACAGCAGTAGGACTATAACTACCATAGAACTCAGAGATAGTCTATAGACCAATACAGCAGTAGGACTATAACTACCATAGACATCAGAGATAGTCTATAGACCAATACAGCAGCAGGACTATAACTACCATAGAACTCAGAGATAGTCTATAGACCAATACAGCAGTAGGACTATAACTACCATAGAACTCAGAGATAGTCTAGTCTATAGACCAACACAGCAGTAGGACTATAACTACCATAGAACTCAGAGATAGTATATAGACCAACACAGCAGTAGGACTATAACTACCATAGAACTCAGAGATAGCCTATAGACCAACACAGCAGTAGGACTATAACTACCATAGAACTCAGAGACAGTCTATAGACCAATACAGCAGTAGGACTATAACTACCATAGAACTCAGAGATAGTCTATAGACCAATACAGCAGTAGGACTATAACTACCATAGAACTCAGAGATAGTCTATAGACCAATACAGCAGTAGGACTATAACTACCATAGAACTCAGAGATAGTCTATAGACCAACACAGCAGTAGGACTATAACTACCATAGAACTCAGAGATAGTCTATAGACCAACACAGCAGTAGGACTATAACTACCATAGAACTCAGAGATAGTCTATAGACCAACACAGCAGTAGGACTATAACTACCATAGAACTCAGAGATAGTCTATAGACCAACACAGCAGTAGGACTATAACTACCATAGAACTCAGAGATAGTCTATAGACCAACACAGCAGTAGGACTATAACTACCATAGAACTCAGAGATAGTCTATAGACCAACACAGCAGTAGGACTATAACTACCATATAACTCAGAGATAGTCTATAGACCAACACAGCAGTAGGACTATAACTACCATAGAACTCAGAGATAGTCTATAGACCAATACAGCAGTAGGACTATAACTACCATAGAACTCAGAGATAGTCTATAGACCAATGCAGCAGTAGGACTATAACTACCATAGAACTCAGAGATAGTCTATAGACCAATACAGCAGTAGGACTATAACTACCATAGAACTCAGAGATAGTCTATAGACCAATACAGCAGTAGGACTATAACTACCATAGAACTCAGAGATAGTCTATAGACCAACACAGCAGTAGGACTATAACTACCATAGACATCAGAGATAGTCTATAGACAAATGCAGCAGTAGGACTATAACTACCATAGAACTCAGAGATAGTCTATAGACCAATACAGCAGTAGGACTATAACTACCATAGAACTCAGAGATAGTCTAGTCTATAGACCAACACAGCAGTAGGACTATAACTACCATAGAACTCAGAGATAGTATATAGACCAACACAGCAGTAGGACTATAACTACCATAGAACTCAGAGATAGCCTATAGACCAACACAGCAGTAGGACTATAACTACCATAGAACTCAGAGACAGTCTATAGACCAATACAGCAGTAGGACTATAACTACCATAGAACTCAGAGATAGTCTATAGACCAATACAGCAGTAGGACTATAACTACCATAGAACTCAGAGATAGTCTATAGACCAATACAGCAGTAGGACTATAACTACCATAGAACTCAGAGATAGTCTATAGACCAACACAGCAGTAGGACTATAACTACCATAGAACTCAGAGATAGTCTATAGACCAACACAGCAGTAGGACTATAACTACCATAGAACTCAGAGATAGTCTATAGACCAATACAGCAGTAGGACTATAAATACCATAGAACTCAGAGATAGTCTATAGACCAACACAGCAGTAGGACTATAACTACCATAGAACTCAGAGATAGTCTATAGACCAATACAGCAGTAGGACTATAACTACCATAGAACTCAGAGATAGTCTATAGACCAATACAGCAGTAGGACTATAACTACCATAGAACTCAGAGATAGTCTATAGACCAATACAGCAGTAGGACTATAACTACCATAGAACTCAGAGATAGTCTATAGACCAACACAGCAGTAGGACTATAACTACCATAGAACTCAGAGATAGTCTATAGACCAATACAGCAGTAGGACTATAACTACCATAGAACTCAGAGATAGTCTATAGACCAATACAGCAGTAGGACTATAACTACCATAGAACTCAGAGATAGTCTATAGACCAACACAGCAGTAGGACTATAACTTCCTTCATCAACTAATTAAAATACAAAGGCCTAAAGCCGACAAATAAAAACAGTAGAAAATATCCTGATGAAAATTCTGGTTCTTTCAATCACATTCATCTCTCTACTCCGCCTGTCTGCCTCCTTTTCTATCTGTCTTGACTTGAGCTGTTGCTAGTGAAGTGCAACATTGTATAAAATCATCACTTGGTCCAGCTAGATACTGTTGCTAGTGAAGTGCCACATTGTATCAAATCATCACTGGGTCTGGCCAAGCTGTAGCTAGCGAACTTGCAACATTGTATCAACTAGCCTATTCCAGCCCTCTGAGTTTCCTGCGCCAGTGAGCTCGGGAAAGACAGCTGTTTTTTACGATGTTTCTTCAGATCATGGTATTTTGCTCTTTCACACCGAGTGCTTGGTGATTATCGAGGCCGGAAGAGTTGGAAAGATTTTTCAAATACTGAGGAACTATCATTCGCAATGGATGTCAAATAAAAATAAACTTTGTTGACTTGCTGTGAGGCTCAGTTTATTAGTGGTGTGTTGAGTAGCAACCTGGTCTCAAGGCATTGCATATTATTCTGTACGTATACCGAGACATCCCGTTTAGTATGATATGTTACGTTCCTGTCACGCCCTGGCTCTGGGGACTCTTGTATGTTGAGCCAGGGTGTTAGTTTCTTTGTGTAGTGTCTATGTTTCGTTTTCTATGTTCTGTTCTAGGTTATGTGTTTCTATGTTGGCCGGGGTGGTTCTCAATCAGAGGCAACGAGAATCAGCTGTTGCTTGTTGTCTCTGATTGGGAACCATACTTAGGCAGCCTGTTGTGCACTTGTGTTTTGTGGGATCTTGTTCCGTGTTGGTTTGTGTTCATGACCGAGGACTTCACGTTTCGTTTTGTTGTTTTGTATTTTGTATCGTGTTGCTAGTACACTATTAAAGAGATGTATGCATATCACGCTGCACCTTGGACCAATCATTATGACGAACGTGACAGTTCCGTATGGTATCTATTCATTTGTGGATGCCCTTCACCCATTTCGTATGATATGTTACGAATGACAATTTGTATTAAATATTACGAATTTGCAAAGCATAACAATGTTCCAAAATTGCAAAACGTACAATATGTTACGAATTCTAGCTAGGTGGCTAACGTTAGAAAAGCAAAGCAAGCGATGAGAAATCTTCTGCAAGCAAGCAGCTCAGTACAGTAATCAAACTGACGATCTAATTACATCTCAGCATAAAACCAACCAACCAGTTAAAAGTATGTCCCCAGAAAAGGGATTGAATACTTATTGACTTAATACATTTCAGTTTTTCATTTTTGAATTCATTTTTTGAAACATAATTCCACTTTGACATTATGGGGTATTGTGTGAAGGCCAGTGTCCAAAAATCTCACTGTAATCCATTTTAAATTCAGGCTGTAACACAACAAAATGTGGGGTGTTTCAAGGGGTGTGAAAACACTCTGAAGGCCTATGTATGTATGTATGTATGTATGTATGTACTGTATGTATGTATGTATGTATGTATGTATGTATGTACTGTATGTATGTGATCATGCTAATACAGTGTCCTGGGAATCCTGAGATGCATGACACTACAATAATGTAAATAAAATCAATCAATCACACATGCTACACACCTTTGCGGAATGCCAAGGCCAAACTAAAGCCAACAGAAATGTAGTGTTAATCTAAAAAACAGGCCTGTCTAGTTTTTATATGATAGTTGTTCAAGGTTGCTGAGACAAAGGAAGGTAAAGATAATAGCAGCTGGTTTCTATGGTTACCTGGGTAGAAACAGCTGCATCTGCCGCATCGCAACAGAGAAGTACACCAATATAAATGGTATTTTTATTCATTTGAAACGTTGCCAAAAGCAGACTTTGTGATCATTGAAATTAATGGGGATTCATTGTAATTCGCGCCTCTGCTTCAAATGTATGAATGTCAACAGCTTGCTCCTGTGTGTGTGTGTGTGTGTGTGGTGTGTGTGTGTGTGTGTTGTGTGGTGACTGTGTGAGTGTGTGACTGTGTGAGTGTGTGGAGTGCCTGTGCCTCTGTGGAGAATGTCCAAAAGCCTTCATTACCGTGCTTAATCATCCATGGGATTGATGCATGGGAGATTCCACTGTAACAGATTGTCTGTGTAAAAGACGGTCATTGCATTTAGGGGGGGGGGGGGGGGGGGGGGGGGGGGGGGGGGGGGGGGGGGGTGGGGGGGGGGGGGGGATATTTAAATTTCCCATTTAGCTTTCCTATTTCCTTTTTCATTTTAGTATTAGCAGAGCTCTTATCCAGAGGGAACTTCAGTTAGTGATGCATACATTTTCTACTGGCCCCCGTGGGAAACGACCCACAACCCTGGCGTTGCCCAAACGCCATGCTTTTACCATGAGCTACGTTCCCTCTGGGCAGGACCGTCCATTGGGAAATTTTATTAGGCACGCCTTTGGGTAACCTTGGGTTGTCTTCAATCAATTTCTGGGTTATTCCATTTTTTTAAGGGAAGATTTAGTTGCCTTGCAAAGTATTATCCCGTTTGGGGTTTTTCTATTTGTTGCATTGCAAAACCTGTAATTGGAAAAGATTTTATTGGTATTTCAAAGTAATGGACATACCCCAAAATAGTTTTAAATTTTGGGTGAGGTTTTAATGAAATGAAAAAAATAAATTATATAAAATAATAACGAAAAGTGGGCATGCAATAACCTTT
>LR778260.1:2366577-2391505 GCA_902810595.1 Coregonus sp. 'balchen'
TTTCCCTCAGATTACAGAGATACACAAAGAATTTGAAAACAAACCCAATTTTGATAAACTCCCATATCTACTGGGTGAAATACCACAGTGTGCCATCACAGCAGCAATATTTGTGGACCTGTTGCCACAAGAAAAGGGCAACCAGTGAAAAACAAACACCATTGTAAATACAACCCATATTTATGTTTATTTATTTTCCCTTTTGTACTTTCATTATTTGCACATAATTACAACACTATATATAGACATAATATGACATTTGAAATGTCTTTATTCTTTTGGAACTTTTCTGAGTGTAATGTTTACTGTTAATATTTATTGTTTATTTCACTTTTGTTTACTATCTACTTCACTTGCTTTGGCAATGTTAACATACGTTTCCATGCAATAAAGCCCTTAAATTGAATTGAAATTGAATGAGAGAGGAGAGAGAGAGAGAGAGAGGGGGGGGGGGGGGGGGGGGGGGGGGGAGAGAGAGAGGAGAGAGAGAGGAGAGAGAGGACGAGAGGACTGAGAGAGAGAGAGGAGAGAGAGAGGAGAGAGGAGAGGTCACAGCATTCTATTAAACTGATATAATATCTACTGCAACATGACATCTGTACTATTAAACTGATATAATATCTACTGCAACATGACATCTGTACTATTAAACTGATATAATATCTACTGCAACATGACATCTGTACTATTAAACTGATATAATATATATTGCAACATGACATCTGTACTATTAAACTGATATAATATATACTGCAACATGACATCTGTACTATTAAACTGATATAATATATACTGCAACATGACATCTGTACTATTAAACTGATATAATATATACTGCAACATGACATCTGTACTATTAAACTGATATAATATCTACTGCAACATGACATCTGTACTATTAAACTGATATAATATATACTGCAACATGACATCTGTACTATTAAACTGATATAATATATACTGCAACATGACATCTGTACTATTAAACTGATATAATATATACTGCAACATGACATCTGTACTATAAACTGATATAATATCTACTGCAACATGACATCTGTACTATTAAACTGATATAATATATACTGCAACATGACATCTGTACTATTAAACTGATATAATATCTACTGCAACATGACATCTGTACTATTAAACTGATATAATATATACTGCAACATGACATCTGTACTATTAAACTGATATAATATATACTGCAACATGACATCTGTACTATTAAACTGATATAATATCTACTGCAACATGACATCTGTACTATTAAACTGATATAATATATACTGCAACATGACATCTGTACTATTAAACTGATATAATATCTACTGCAACATGACATCTGTACTATTAAACTGATATTAATATATACTGCAACATGACATCTGTACTATTAAAACTGATATAATATATACTGCAACATGACATCTGTACTATTAAACTGATATAATATCTACTGCAACATGACATCTGTACTATTAAACTGATATAATATATACTGCAACATGACATCTGTACTATTAAACTGATATAAAATATACTGCAACATGACATCTGTACTATTAAACTGATATAATACATACTGCAACATGACATCTGTACTATTCAGACGCTACAGACGTTTTTGGGATGTCTCCTGGTCTGACAAACAGTGCTGTAGCTCTGACACTTTCCACCGCAGATATCCCTAGCTTAGGGAGTGTTAGCAAAAGGTAGGCCTACCTTTCCACCCCAGACAGAGTAGAGCCTACCAACACAGAAAATGGTCATCTTTAACTGCTGGCTACTCTTCTTCCGTGGATTAACCCAACGAGAGAAGGTCACAAGTGTTTCCCTAAAAGCTGTCTAGGTTTAAACATCTTCTATTGTACAGAAAGTGAATAGCTTAATCGATTTGATAGTGATATAATTAGATTACTTCCCAAGTAAAGTCATGCTCTGAATGTCAATGAAACGAAACAACGATATCCCCACATGCATCAGAGTCACGTCTTTTGTCTTTTTCCTGGATATTTTACAGCTTGTTTCTAGCATAAAGCATTGCGGACCAAAGCGCTGTTATAGATATAATTTATATAATCATATCCGTTTTATTTTCTTAAACATCTTAAACTAACAAGGGGTAGGTCTGTGCTTTCTGCCATTTTCTTTAATAGAAGGTAGGCCTATATCATATCTTCTAATACCCCCTCAACTCAAGTCTTGGTTTTAACTTAACAGCCTGTCACTGACATGGAGGTAGGCTATTTAAAGAGTGCAAGGTGGGGTGGAGGAATGGACCGATAAATCTCCGGATATAGCAGCCTATAGCCTAATGTTGTCTGTCAAACAGGAAGGCCTACCTGTTATTTCTTAAATAGGAAGAAACAGGCTCCAACACAAAGCACTCTTGGTGTTAGTAAAGTCTAATTAAAGTTTAATTAAAATGAAGACGGTTTAAATGAATTATGCTTAGGCTACTCGAATTTGCCTCCTTTCAGCACCGTGACGTGTCCATTTCCCATTGATTGTGCCGAGGCTGCTGCTTCAAGATTCGGCACCACGATGTAGGTTACTCGAATCAGGCTTATTGTGAGGTCAACAACTCTTGATAAATACATCATGGGCAACAAACATAATGACCTTCTCGTCTTGGCGTTCTCCTCAAACTGATCAGAACATGGGCTCTGGGCTAGTCCGCACACAAGGTGGTCCATTTTTTTGGACTGAAGAACCTTTGACCCTGCTCCTGAACTGCCACCGTAGCCCTACACAGCACAGCCATTGGGTCAGCGAGAGCAGAGCCGGCCGGGATTGGGTCAGCGAGAGCAGAGCCGGCCGGGATTGGGTCAGCGAGAGCAGAGCAGGCCGGGATTGGGTCAGCGAGAGCAGAGCCGGCCGGGATTGGGTCAGCGAGAGCAGAGCCGGCCGGGGCTCAGGGTTGGATTATCCATTGTAGTAACGCAGCCTAGTTTTATTCATACCATCCCAGTAGCGATCTTAGAAATATAACTTTGCTCTGTTCTTCTCCCAGCATGCACTTCGTAGACTATAGCCTATAGCAGGGTTCTTCAATTCCGGTCCTGGAGGGCCGAAACACCTCTGTTTTTCATCCTCTCCTTCTAATCAGGGGCTAATTCAGACCTGGGACTCCAGGTGAGTGCAATTAACTACCAGGTAGAAATAAAAAACAGAAGTGTTTCGGCCCTCCAGGACCGGAATTGAAGAACCCTGGCCTATAGGTTATGGATAATTTGATTGAGACCACACTAAATAGCCTATAGACACAATTGATATTGCACGCCCAGCGATGGCGGGCGGTATCGGGCACACATCCATATATAGCCTAATAAGCTGCTAATTCTAAAACACTGAGAAACATTGATATTTCATTAATTACAAATTGCATTACCCTTCCCTGGACTAGATCAAAACAATGCTAAACCCACACCTTGACTGAAATTGGAAAAAGCATGAACCTCCCCCATTTTCCTCCAGGCAACCATTCTGTAAATGTCGATCCATCTCCCTTAACCTGACAGATTTTGATGGGGATAAATAAAAATAACGCACGTGTGGACTCTTAAGGATAAACTGATATAAGATGTACTGCAGAGAGTGGAAGAGGTAAAAGCCTGCTATGTCATTTTCAGGAGATGTTAGTGACTCTGCTAAGTTAACACACAGTGAGCTATGACTCCAGCATTCCACCCCTCTCTCACTCCATCCCTCATTCTCAGCATTCCACCCATCTCTCACTCCATCCCTCATTCTCAGCATTCCACCCCTCTCTCACTCCATCCCTCATTCTCTTATCATTTCACCCCTCCCTCACTCCATCCCTCATTCTCAGCATTCCACCCCTCCCTCACTCCATCCCTCATTCTTATCATTCCACCCCTCCCTCACTCCATCCCTCATTCTCAGCATTCCACCCCTCTCTCACTCCATCCCTCATTCTCATCATTCCACCCATCTCTCACTCCATCCCTCATTCTCAGCATTCCACCCATCTCTCACTCCATCCCTATTCTCAGCATTCCACCCCTCTCTCACTCCATCCCTCATTCTCAGCATTCCACCCCTCTCTCACTCTCTCACTCCATCCCTCATTCTCAGGCATTCCACCCATCTCTCACTCCATCCCTCATTCTCAGCATTCCACCCCTCTCTCACTCCATCCCTCATTCTCAGCATTCCACCATCTCTCACTCCATCCCTCATTCTCAGCATTCCACCCCTCTCTCACTCCATCCCTCATTCTTATCATTCCACCCCTCCCTCACTCCATCCCTCATTCTCAGCATTCCACCCCTCTCTCACTCCATCCCTCATTCTCAGCATTCCACCCATCTCTCACTCCATCCCTCATTCTCAGCATTCCACCCCTCTCTCACTCCGGACCTGCTTATTTCACACAGACAGCCCTCAGCATTCCATTGGGAGAGTGCATTACTGAGAGAAACCTTTTGAAACCTTCGTTAGTGTAATATTTACTGTTCATTTCAAAAGGTTTTTTGTTGATGTTGTTGATGTTGTCTTCTCACGTTTGTTTTATTGATCATTTCACTTCTTTTGGCAATGTAAACATGTTTCCCATGCCAATAAAGCTCCTTTGAATTGAAATTGAGAGAGAGAGAGAGGGGTGAGAGAGAGGGTGAGAGAGAGGGGGGGAGAGAGAGTGCAAGAGAAAGAGAGAGAGAGGAGAGGACGAGGAGAGAGCGGAGAGAGAGAGAGCAGAGAGGAGAGAGAGAGAGCAGAGAGAGACGGACGAGAGGAGAGAGAGAGGAGAGAGAGAGAGAGAGAGAGAGAGAGAGGGTGTGGCCATGAGCTTGACTGGCGATAGTAGAGAATTACAGGATTTTTTTATTGGACTTTATTTCAACGGAGAGTCCCATTGAGACCACGAGAGCCCTGCATCTTATAATTACACACAATTGTCAACATACAAGAGAACACAAACACACTCAAGAAAAACAATCACATTCCTCAGCAAAGAGGTCCTTAATTAACATTTGGAACTGCCCAAGAGGCACCAATATGAGATGAAAGACCTTGATGAAAGGGAATAAAAGTTTGAGCTACATAGTTATTGACTTTCGGGGTTGCCCTTAAAACTAGCTATTCAATTTCAGAGCTTGTTATTGTTCTACAAAAGAGCACACTGGAAGTACCTCCTCCACACACCATGTTGTTGGACACACGTCGTCTTATGGAGCACAACGTATCTTTATACATGTTTAATGAATAGTTGTAATTCATCTGGACCACTGTGTAGAGAAATAGACAGACACAGTCTGACCAAAGAAAGACAACGACACTCAACTACGACAGACTGGTGATTTCTTTATTTTATTTTATGTCTTTGTGTAGCATAAGATTAATCAACCGATCAATGTACATAGAAAAACACAGATATTGAAACAAACAATTCTGAAAATCAACCTGCAATAGAGCATGCTGGGAAATATGATAATTATGGGTGTGGATTACTAGTCTACACAGAGTAAAAGTGACACAATCACACTCAACTGGTAACACCAACACTGGGGCTCTTTTACACCACTGATTGTTAAGTTCATTTACCTCCTGTATCAACACTATAAATGTTCAACCGAAAAATCAACACTAGGTAACACTGGCCAATTTACTGTGTACCACACAATACACTGCTGGTTCACTCACATCCTCTTCTATTGTCATACTCTCTGCTCAATAAAAATCACAGAAAATACTCATTTGAAAGACAGAAATCATGGCAAAGATATCAACAACGTCAGTATGGTGCATGTCAAATTATTAAGGGAATGACAGATACACGCACAAATATTCCCATATAGATACAGTTGAAAACATCCTCACACCTATCTTTTTAAATGTATCAGAACACTCAAACTCCTCATGTTAAAGTTTTAAACACTGAGGTAAACACTAATGCTCAGTTAAAAAAAAAAAAAAAAAAAAACGTTTTTAAAAAGCTTATTCAGATTCAGAAGGGTTCTATGTAGAACAGTGGAGGCTGCTGAGGAGAGAACGGCTCGTAATAATGGCCGGAACGGAGCAAATGGAATGGCATCAAACACCTGGAAACCATGGAAACCATCTGTTTGATGTATTTGATACCATTCCACTGATTCCGCTCCAGTCATTACCATGAGCCCGTCCTCCCCATTCCACCCATTCCACTCCAGTCATTACCATGAGCCCGTCCTCCCCATTCCACCCATTTCCACTCAGTCATTACCATGAGCCGTCCTCCCCATTCCACCCATTCCACTCCAGTCATACCATGAGCCCGTCACTCCCCATTCCCACCCATTCACTCCAGTCATTACCATGAGCCGTCCTCCCCATTCCACCCATTCCACTCCAGTCATTACCATGAGCCCGTCCTCCCCCATTCCACCATTCCATCCAGTCATACCATGAGCCCGTCCTCCCCATTCCACCCATTCCACTCCAGTCATTACCATGAGCCCGTCCTCCCCATTCCACCCATTCCACTCCAGTCATTACCATGAGCCCGTCCTCCCCATTCCACCCATTCCACTCCAGTCATTACCATGAGCCCGTCCTCCCCATTCCACCCATTTCCACTCCAGTCATTACCATGAGCCCGCCTCCCCCAATTAAGGTGGCACCCACCTCCTGTAATATAGAACCCTTCTTGCCTCCCATAGAATCCTTCTGGATCCTTCTTGCCTACCATAGAATCCTTCTTTTCCTCCATAGAACCCTTTTTGCCCCCCATAGAACCCTTTCCTCCATGAAACCTTTTTGCCCCCATAGACCCCTTTTTGCCCCCATGAAACCCCTTTTGCCTCCCATAGAACCCCTTTGCCTCCCAAAAATTTTTTTGCCCCCCAAGAACCTTTTTCCTCCCATTTTTTAAACCTTCTTTCTCCCATAGAATCCTTTTTGCCCCCCATAAACCTTTTCCTCCCATAGAACCTTTTGCCTCCATAAACCCTTTTGCCTCCATGAACCCTTTTGCCTCCATGAAATTCTTGCCCCTAGAACCTTCTTGCCTCCCAATTTGAAACCCTTTTGCCCCCATGAAACCTTTTGCCTCCATGAATCCTTTTGCTCCCCCAAAAACCCTTTTTGCCCCCCAAAAAGAACCTTCTTGCCTCCCCTTAAACCCTTTTGCCTCCCATAGAAACCCTTTTTTGCCTCCCCCTAGAACCCCTTTTTGCTCCCCCTAGAACCTTCTTGCCTACCATTAGAACCCTTCTTGCCCTCCCATAGAATCCTTTCTGGCCTCCCATAGAATCCTTCTTGCCTCCCATAGAATCCCCTTCTTTGCCTCCCATAGAATCCTTCTGCCTCCCATAGAATCCTTCTTGCCTCCCATAGAATCCCTTCTTGCCTCCCATAGACCCTTATTGCCATTTCAAACAATCATCAAAGAACCTTTCCTTCTAAAAACGGTTCTTAGGATGAAAAAGGTTCTAGGTAAAACTCTATAGAACTCTATAACCGAAGTAACTTTGTTTATTTTTTTTACATATACATTTTACACACATTTGACATACATGGTACTTTTATACACAGTAATTACACAACAAAGATATATATATATATATATTTATTATAACCATTACATTTGGATAGATAGTATTCCGACATCTACTGAACATTGTGTTTTCAAATCAAATGTTATTTGTCACATGCGCCGAATACAACAGGTGTAGACCTTACCGTGAAATGGTTACTTACAAGCACTTAACCAACAATGCAGTTCAAGAAATAGAGTTAAGAAAATATTTATTAAATAAACTAAAGTAAAAAACGAAATAAAAAGTAACACAAAATAACAATAGCGAGGTTATATACAGGGGGTACCGGTACCGAGTCAATGTGCGGGGGTACAGGTTAGTCGAGGTAATTTGTAGGTAGGGGTAGAGTTACTATGCATAGATAATAAACAGCGAGTAGCAGCAGTGTAAAAACAAAGGGGGGAGGTGTCAATGTAAATAGTCAGGGTGGTAATTTGATTAATTGTTCAGCAGTCTTATGGCTTGGGGGTAGAAGCTGTTAAGGAGCCTTTTGGATCTAGACTTGGCGCTCCAGTACCGCTTGCCGTGCGGTAACAGAGAGAACAGTCTATGACTAGGGTGGCTGGAGTCTTTGACAGTTTCTTGGGCCTTCGTCTGACACCGCCTAGTTTATACAGTTGAAGTCTGAAGTTTACATACACCTAAGCCAAATACATTTAAACTCAGTATTTCAAAATTCCTGACATTTAATCCTAGTAAAAATGACCTGTCTTAGGTCAGTTAGGATCACCACTTATTTTTTTAAGAATTTGAAATGTCAGAATAATAGTAGAGAGAATTATTTATTTCAGCTTTTATTTATTTCATCAAATTCCCAGTGGGTCAGAAGTTTACATACACTCAATTAGTATTTGGTAGCATTGCCTTTCAATTGTTTAACTTGGGTCAAACGTTTCGGGTAGCCTTCCACAAGCTTCCCACAATAAGTTGGGTAAATTTTGGCCCATTCCTCCTGACAGAGCTGGTGTAACTGAGTCAGGTTCGTAGGCCTCCTTGCTCGCACACACTTTTTCACTTCTGCCTACAAATTATCTATAGGATTAAGGTCAGTGCTTTGGTTATAACTTTGGATTGAGCAGACATTCCCACATATTTTCGATAGCTGCATGTGTGTGACGTAACTCCACCATTCCTATTAATATCTTAAATAGATATAATCATTTTTAAACATTCTTTCCATAAATATATTTTTATCAATTAGTATATTTGAGTTTAGCGATAATATTTGTTGTAATATTTATTTGATCTTTTCTGGAGGATAAAATTGAAATTGTAACCAGCCTTGGCTAGTTGGCATGTTTATGAAAAGGGCGATACTTTGAACAAGGTTTCATTGTCAATTAACCGAAAATGAGAAGTTATAATCTGTATAAAGGCAAAAAGGCAATTTGTCAACAAAGGATGAACCTTTCTTACTAATCTATTGGAGAACCAGTTCAGATTTAAGTATAACTTATGTATTAGTGAAGCTTTTAGTGAGAGGTTTAATGCTTTAATAATTTTTTCAGCCCCCCAAACTCATATTCATTATATAAATACGTTAATTACGTACGTTTAATTTTGTTAATTTTAATTTTGTCTGGCTTAGAGTTCCAAATAAAGTTAAATATTTTTTGCTCATATCATTTTTAAAAACGAATCATCGGAAGTAGGCAGCGCCTCTGTCACGATCGTTATAAGAAGCGGACCAAGGCGCAGCGTGATAGGCGTAAATCTTTTAATGAGTACTTTATTCAATAACAAAACAAGAAAACGATAAGTGAAGTCCTGAGGTTAACACAAACCTTTCCGGAGCAAGATCCCACAAAACAAAAGTGCCAAAAGGCTGCCTAAGTATGGTCCCCAATCAGAGACAATGAGCTACAGCCGTCTCTGATTGGGAACCACCCTGGCCAACATAGATATAGACGAACTAGAACAAAACCCATGAAAACTAAACATAGAAAATCCACACCCTGGCTGAACATTTAAGAGTCCCCAGAGCCAGGGCGTGACAGTACCCCCCCCCCCCCAAAGGCGCGGACTGCGACCGCACCAACCAAACACAACAGGGGAGGGGCCGGGTGGGCATTCCGCCTCGGCGGCGGATCCGGCTCCGGGCGTGACCACCACTCTCTCGCTACCCCCCCTGTAGCGCCCCTGGTCTGGTCTGGCCCCGCTGGCCGGAGCTGGACTGGACACCGGTGGAGCGGATTGCTCAGGCTCCGGTGGAACAGGCACGGGCTGTGCCGGACTGACGACGCGCACCACTGGCTTGGTGCGGGGAGCAGGAACAGGCCGGACCGGGCTGGCGACGCGCACCACAGGCTTGGTGCGGGGAGCAGGAACGGGCCGGACCGGGCTGGCGACGCGCACCACTGGCTTGGTGCGGGGAGCATGGTACGGGCCGGACCGGGCTGACGACGCGCACCACTGGCTTGGTGCGGGGAGCAGGAACGGGCCGGACCGGGCTGACGACGCGCACCACTGGCTTGGTGCGGGGAGCAGGGCCGGACCGGGCTGGCGACGCGCACCACAGGCTTGGTGCGGGGAGCAGGAACAGGCCGGACCGGGCTGGCGACGCGCACCACAGGCTTGGTGCGGGGAGCAGGAACAGGCCGGACCGTACTGGAAACACACACCACTGGCCTTGTGCGGGGATCAGGA
This sequence comes from Coregonus sp. 'balchen', assembly GCA_902810595.1. Taxonomy (NCBI): domain Eukaryota; kingdom Metazoa; phylum Chordata; class Actinopteri; order Salmoniformes; family Salmonidae; genus Coregonus; species Coregonus sp. 'balchen'. The sequence continues at coordinate 2,376,771 of LR778260.1, forward strand.
ACGGGCCGGACCGGACTGGTGACACACACCACTTGCTTGGTGCGAGGAGCGGGACTGGGTTTCCTCATAAACCTCCGCTCCCTCTGCTGCCTAACCAGTGCCTCTCGCCGTGCCTCTACAATCTCCTTCTCCCTCATGACCAATGGCCCCGTAACCTGGTGGCCTCCTCTCCTAATCCGCCGATACCTCCTGTAGCTGCCTCCAGCAGCCCCGTCGTCCAAGCCGTGTGCCCCCCCCAAAAAAAATTATTGGGGTTGCCTCTCGCCTGTCCGACGATGGCCCGGTTGGTGCCGCTTCTCCTCTCTATGGCGCGCCTCCACAGTCTCCTCCCACGGACGGCGATCCATTCCGGCCTGGATTTCCTCCCAAGTCCAGGATCCCTTCCCGTCCAGGATATCCTCCCAAGTCCAGGCTGTCTGCTCCTGGACATGCTGCTTGGTCCTTTTTTGGTGGGATATTCTGTCACGATCGTTATAAGAAGCGGACCAAGGCGCAGCGTGATAGGCGTAAATCTTTTAATGAGTACTTTATTCAATAACAAAACAAGAAAACGATAAGTGAAGTCCTGAGGTTAACACAAACCTTTCCGGAGCAAGATCCCACAAAACAAAAGTGCCAAAAGGCTGCCTAAGTATGGTCCCCAATCAGAGACAATGAGCTACAGCCGTCTCTGATTGGGAACCACCCTGGCCAACATAGATATAGACGAACTAGAACAAAACCCATGAAAACTAAACATAGAAAATCCACACCCTGGCTCAACATTTAAGAGTTCCCAGAGCCAGGGCGTGACAGCCATAAGTAAATACGTAAACTGTGATAGGACCAAAGAGTTAATCAGTGTGATTTTTCCATAAATTGACAGGTATTTACCTCTCCATGGTTACAGGATCTATTGTCTATTGTTGCCAACTTTCTGTTAAAATTCATTTATGTCTTTAGGGATATATAATATAATATATAATACATCTACTTCACCATCAGCCCATTTCATTGGTAAACTACAGGGGAATGTAAAGGTTGTGTGTTTTAACGATCCAATATGTACAGTGCATTCGGAAAGTATTCAGACCCCTTGACTTTTTCCGCTTTGTTACGTTACAGCCTTATTCTGAAAATGGATGTGAAAAAAACATCCTCATCAATCTACACACAATACCCCATAATGACGAAGCAAAACCAGGTTTTTAGAAATTTTTGCTAATGTATTAAAAGATAAAAAACTGAAATATTACATTTACATATTAGTATTACATAGTATTCAGACCCTTTACTCACTACTTTGTTGAAGCACCTTTGGCAGCGATTACAGCCTCGAGTCTCCCTGGGCATGACGCTACAAGATTGGCAAACCTGTATTTGCAGATCCTCTCATGCTTCACTGTAGGGATGGTATTGTCCAGGTGATGAGCGGTGCCTGGTTTCCTCCAGACGTGACGCTTTGCATTCAGGCGAAAGAGTTCAATCTTGGTTTCATCAGACAAGAGAATCTAGTTTCTTATGGTCTGAGAGTCCTTTAGGTGCCTTTTGGTAAACTCCAAGCGGGCTGTCATGTGCCTTTTACTGAGGAGTGGCTTCCGTCTGGCCACCCTACCATAAGGGCCTGATTGGTGGAGTGCTGCAGAGATTGTTGTCCTTCTGGAAGGTTCTCCCATCTCCACAGAGGAACTCTGGAGCTCTGTCAGAGTGACCATTGGGTTCTTGGTCACCTCCCTGACCAAGGCCCTTCTCCCCTATTGCTCAGCTTGGCCGGGCGGCCAGCTCTAGGAAGTCTTGGTGGTTCCAAACTTTTTCCATTTAAGAAGGATGGAGGCCACTGTGTTCTTAGGGACCTTCAATGCTGCAGAAATATTTTTGTACTCTTCCCCAGATCTGTGCCTCGACACAATCCTGTCTAGTAGCTCTACGTACAATTCCTTCCACTTAATGGCTTGTTTTTTGCTCCGACATGCACTGTCAACTGTTGGACCTTATATAGACAGCTGTGTGCCTTTCCAAATCATGTCCAATAAATTGAATTTACCACAGGTGGACTCCAATCAAGTTGTAGAAACATCTCAAGGATGATCAATGGAAACAGGATATACCTGAGTCGGTTAGGACATCTACTTTGTGCATGACACAAGTAATTTTTTCAACAATTGTTTACAGACAGATTATTTCACTGATAATTCACTGTATCACAATTCCAGTGGGTCAGAAGTTTACATACACTAAGATGACGGTGCCTTTAGAAGCTTCTGATAGGCTAATTGACATCATTTGAGTCAATTGGAGGTGTACCTGAGGATGTGTTTCAAGGCCTACCTTCAAACTCAGTGCTTCCTTGCTTGACATCATGGGAAAATCAAAAGAAATCAGCCAAGACCTCAGAAAATGAATTGTAGACCTCCACAAGTCTGGTTCATCCTTGGGAACAATTTCCAAACGCCTGAAGGTACCACGTTCATCTGTACAAATAATAGTATGCAAGTACAAACACCATGGGACCACGCAGCCGTCATACCACTCAGGAAGGAGATGCGTTCTGTCTCCTAGAGATGAACGTACTTTGGTGCGAAAAGTGCAAATCAATCCCAGAACAACAGCAAAGGACCTTGTGAAAATGCTGGAGGAAACGGGTACAAAAGTATCTATATCCATAGTAAAACGAGTCCTATATCGACATAACCTGAAAGCCACTGCTCCAAAACCGCCATAAAAAAGCCAGACTACAGTTTGCAACTGCACATGGGGACAAAGATTGTACTTTTTGGAGAAATGTCATCTGGTCTGATGAAACAGAAATAGGAAGGAAAATTATGTGGATATATTGAAGCAACATCTCAAGACATCAGTCAGGAAGTTAAAGCTTGGTCGCAAATGGGTCTTCCAAAATGGACAATGACCCCAAGCATACTTCCAAAGTTGTGGCAAAATGGCTTAAGGACATCAATGTCAAGGTATTGGAGTCGCCATCACAAAGCCCTGACCTCAATCTTATAGAAAATATGTGGGCAGAACTGAAAAAGCATGTGTGAGCAAGGAGGCCTACAAACCTGACTCAGTTACACCAGCTCTGTCAGGAAGAATGGGCCAAAATTCACCCACTTTTTTATTGTGGGAAGCTTTGGAAACACTGAAACTTTTTTTGACCCATTAATTTAAAGGGAATGCTAAAAAATACAATTTTGGAATTAAACTTCTGCCCCCCTGGGAAGGATAAAGAAATAAAAACTAAAATAAATTTTCCCTTTTTTAAAATTTCACTTCATTTTAAAAAAGTTGATTAACTAAAACCTAAGAGGGGCATTTTTCTAGGAAATTTGTTAATTGTGAAAAACTAATTTAAATTATTTTGGAAAGGGTTGTAGAAAAGAAAGAGAGAAAAGGGAAAGGTTTTGTAAAAAGAATAAAAAGAGTGGAAAGGGGATTGGGAGAGAGAGGAAAAAAACTTTAAAACAATTTTAAGAAAAAGGAAGAGAAAAGAAGAGAGGAGAGGAAAAAAAAATTTTTTGGGGGGGGGGGGGTTTTTTTTGGGGGGGGGGGGGGGGGGGCCCCCCCCAAACCCCCCAAAACTGAAGGAGAAAAAGGAACGGAAAATTTTTCAAAGCTTTTTTTTTTGGGGGGTTTTTTTTTTCCCTCACATCCCCCCTTAAAAAAAACTCCGGACTTCTACCTCTCATCCTTTTTACCCTTTCCCCTACCTAAAGAAAACTCACCCTTTGGGAGAAAAGAAGGGGGGAGAAGGGGGGGGGGTTAAAAAAAAATAAAGAGAAAAATTTGAGACCCCTCTGGGCGCTAACATTCCCTGCAAAAATTTAGCTTTTCCACTTTTTTTTGCAAAATATCTATTCCGGATACCTCCGGCTCTTTTTGGGTTAAGGAAAGGACTCAAAATTTAACCGCAACTAAATATGGGAAAAGGGTTTCTTAATTTTTTTTGTACACTCAGTGAAAATTCTCTGGCTTGGGCTCAACCCGTCCACACTGTCCCCCTCTTTCTTCCTTTCCCTTTTGGGACTAGTGCTTTTTAATAAAACGTAAACGTCATAGCCCTGGTACGCATAGCAGCACAGTGACTGTTGAAGAGGAGGCCGGGCCTTTCTCTCTCTCTTCCCCTCTCCTTCACTCAGATCCACTGTATCAGACTCACCCGTGGATATACTGTCTAAGGGCAGAGGGTAGGACAAAGGAATACCGTCTTAGGACGGAGGAGAGGAGAAAGAGGATCTGAGAGGTCTGGTGAATGATGAGTTCATAAAGCATGTTGTTTTTCCGACAGGAACACAAGAGGTCTGGTGAATGATGAGTTCATAAAGCACGTTGTTTTCTGACACCCTTGGCTAGAAACTTTGACTTTTTTTACTTGGTGGGATCACAAAGAAACTAAAAACACTTTAAAGAGCACAAAACTGTGCATTTCTTAACCCTGAGGCAGTACGAATAGCTTATCCAGTGACTGGTTCGTACTACATGACATGTTATGATAATGTACCTCTGTAATGGTAATATATGCAATGCTAGTTTGTAGCTCAGTTGGTAGAGCATGGGCGCTTGCAACGCCAGGGTTGTGGGGTTCGTTTCCCACGGGTGGCCAGTATGAAAATGTAATCCACTCACTAACTGTAAGTCGCTCTGGATAAGAGCGTCTGCTAAAATGACTAAAATGTAATAATAAACAGAGAGTAGCAGCAGCGTAAAAGGGTGTGTGTGTGTTGGGGGGGACACGGCAGTGCAAATAGTCCGGGTAGCCATTTGATTAGCTGTTCAGGAGTCTTATGGCTTGGGGGTAGAAGCTGTTAAATTTGCCCGTGAGAGTTTGTTCATGGGTGTGTGTGTTTGTATGCAAATTAGGTCAACTTCCTCATAAACAGACCATGCCTCTCAACAAAGACTCTGTATTGGAAATGATCAACAACCTCTACTTTAAATCGTTTAAATGATCACCTTAAAAATCTTTCACTCTCCCCGCGCACACACACACACGTACACACACACACACACACTCACACTCACACTCACACATACCACACACACACACACACACTCACCTCACACTCACACTCACACACATACACACACTCCACACACACACAAACCACACACCACACACACACACACACACCCACACACATACAACCACACTCACACTCACACACACCACACACTATGCAATGCTAGTTTGTAGCTCAGTTGGTAGAGCATGGCGCTTGCAACGCCAGGGTTGTGGGTTCGTTTCCCACGGGGGTCCAGTATGAAAAATGTATGCATGAACTGTAAGTCGCTCTGGATAAAAGCGTCTGCTAAAATGTAAAAGTTAAATGTAATATCTAATTAGAGCGTTAGAGCCGAAAGCTTCATGCAGAGGATGTCACAGTGTTTTTGTGAATGCTTGAGGATCTGAGTGAATACAGTGGCTTGCGAAACTATTCACCCCCCTTGGCAATTTTCCTATTTTATTGCCTTACAACCTGGATTTAAAATGGATTTTTTTTGGGGGGGGGGGGGGGGTTGTATCATTTTGATTTACACAACATGCCTACCACTTTGAAGATGCAAAATAATTGTTATTGTGAAACAAACAAGAAATAAGACAAAAAAAACTGAAAACTTGAGCGTGCATAACTATTCATCCCCCCCAAAGTCAATACTTTGTAGAGCCACCTTTTGCAGCAATTACAGCTGCAAGTCTCTTGGGGTATGTCTCCATTTGTTTGGGGAGTCTCCCACATGCTTTTTGGCGAACACCAAACGTGTTTGCTTATTTTTTTCTTTAAGCAATGGCTTTTTTTCTGGCCACTCTTCAGTAAAGCCCAGCTCTGTGGAGTGTACGCTTAAAGTGGTCCTATGGACAGATACTCCAATCTCCGCTGTGGAGCTTTGCAAGCTCCTTCAGGGTTATCTTTGGTCCTCTTTGTTGCCTCTCTGATTAATGCCCTCCTTGCCTGGTCCATGAGTTTTGGGTGGGCGCCCCTCTTGGCAGGTTTGTTGTGGTGCGATATTCTTTCCATTTTTTAATAATGGATTTAATGGTGCTCCGTGGGATGTTCAAAGTTTCGGATCTTTTTTTATAACCCAACCCTGATCTGTACTTCCTCCACAACTTTGTCCCTGACCCTGTTTGGAGAGCTCCTTGGTCTTCAGGGTGCCGCTTGCTTGGTGGTGCCCCTTGCTTAGTGGGTTTGCAGACTCTGGGGCCTTTCAGAACAGATGTATATATCCTGAGATCATGTGAAACTGAAATAAAGTCCACCTGTGGTGCAATCTAAATAATTATGTGACTTCTGGAGGTAATTGGTTGCACCAGATCTTATTTAGGGGGCTTCATAGCAAAGGGGGTGAACACATATGCATGCACCAACTTTTCCGTTATTATTTCAATTCTTTTTTTTTTTTCTTTTTTTACAAGTTATATTTTTTCATTTCACTTCACCAATTTGGACTATTTTTTGTATGTCCATTACATGAAACCCAAATAAAAAATCAATTTAATTTACAGGTTGTAATGCAACAAAATAGGAAAAACTCCAAGGGGGATGAATACTTTTGAGACAGTTCTTTAGGCTTTTTACATTTACATTTTAGTCATTTAGCAGACGCTCTTATCCAGAGCGACTTACAGTTAGTGAGTGCATCCATTATTTCATTTTACATACTGGCCCCCTGTGGGAATCGAACCCACAACCCTGGCGTTTCAAAAGCCATCTCTACCCAAATGAGCTACTCCCTGCCGGCCATTCCCTCCCCTACCGACCTGGGCCAATTGTGGCCCCCCCCCAAGGGTTTTTCCCGGTCGCGGCCGGCTCGACAGAGCCTGGGTTCGAAACCCGGATCTCTAGTGGCACCGACACTGCGTCTCCTTTTTTAACCCGGGGGCCATCGGAGTCCTTTTTTTCTGTAACACCCCCCAAAACCCCCCCCTTTCCCCTTTCCCGCCATCAAAACCCCGGTTTACAAATCTCCTTCTTTTTTAAAACAAGCCCCCAAGTCTTGCCAAGTTTTTTTTTAAAACCCAAATTAGTAGCCCCCCTTGGGAACAGGGGTTTTTATTTTTGATCATTCCCCCGGGATCACAAACCGCTATTTTTTACAATTGATATTAATCACAACTTCTGGCCCCCCCTGTTACTCTTCATCTTCCCCCCTTCATACAGGGCACGAGGGCCAAGAGTCTGAGCTGCCGATGGACAAAGAAGTCTGTTTGATCCCTTTTTCAAAGATGAGGAAGACCTATGGGGTGGGGGTTTTTGGGGGAAAAACCTTCATTCCCCGCCTCCCGGGGTGGAACATTTGGGAACACCCCCTTTTGCCTGACTGCTCACTAAAAACATTTAGTTTAAAAGACACAACCCTTTTTTTCATGAACTATATAGAACACACCAACACCTTTTATTCTGACACTATAAAAAAGACAACAACCCCTTTTTTTTTATGACACTATAAAAACACAACACCTTTATTCATACACATATAAACACCCAAAACCTTTTTTTTCTACACATAAAGAAAACAAACCTTTATTTTGACCAAAAGAAGAAACACCTTTATTTTAGACACTAAAAAAAAAAAAACTTCTTCTTCCCTTTTCCCTCCCCCTTTTTTTTCTTTTTCCCCCCCCCCTTTTCCCCCCCCCCCTTTTTTTTTTCTCTTTCCCCCCCCCTTTTTTTTTTCGCCCTTTCCTCCCCCCCCCCCTTTTTTGGGGGTGGATTGCCTCCCCTGGGTCATTGTCCCTAAAACCCCTTTTTCTGGATCCCTTTTTTTTAACCCCCATAAGTTCGGGGCTCCACCCCACTTTTGGGGGGTTTTTTCCTAAACCCCCAATTGCTAAGCCCCCCCATGTTTGGGGATTTTTTCCCAAACCCCTAATTTTTATTTCCCCAAACCCCCTAATTTGGGGGGTCGTTTTAATAATTGGGGCCCCCTCCCCTTTGTATCGTCTTTCCCCCCTTGTGGCTGGGTCGTCCAACCCCCCAGCCCCCAACCCATAAGGGTTTATTTTTGGGGCGGGCTTTCCCCAAAAAGGTTTGGGGGGGTTGTTCCAAAACCCACAAGGTGGGTGGCCCTTTTTCCAACCCCAAAAGGGGGGCTTTCCTTTCCCAACCCCCTAATTTTCTGAAACTTTTTGTTTAACCCCCCTGTTTTTCTAGTTCCAAACCGGCTTTCCGGAACCCCCCTAGTTTTTAAATTTTTTTTCCCCCTTTTTCTGCTTCTTTTCTGAAAAATTTCCCCCGAAAACCTTTTTTGATATTCCCCCCTGAAAAATTTTTTCGGGGGTGTTAAAGACAACCCCCCCCCCAAAACTGAAAAAGGGCCCCCCAAAAAAAATTTTTTTTTTCCCCCCTTTTTTTTTTTTTTTTTTTTTTTTTTTTGGGGGGGGTGGACCGGGGGGGGGCCTTTTATTGTCCTATTGTACCACTAAGTTTTGCTGGTCTGTCCTAACCCACTAAGGTGTGGTTAGATCTGTCCTCCCTAACCCACTAAGGTGTGGCTGGATCTGTCCTAACCCACTAAGGTGGCTGGATCTGTCTAACCCACTAAGGTGTGGCTGGACTTCTTACCTCCCACTAAGGTGTGGCTGGATCTGTTCCTAACCCACTAGGTGTGGCTGGATCTGTCCTAACCCACAAGGTGTGGCTGGATCTGTCCTAACCCACTAAGGTGTGGCTGGATCTGTCCTAACCCACTAAGGTGTGGCTGGATCGTCCTAACCCACTAAGGTGTGGCTGGATCTGTTCTTACCCCCTAAGGTTGTGGCTGGATCTGTCCTAACCCACTAAGGTGTGGCTGGATCTGTCCTAACCCACTAAGGTGTGGCTGGATCTGTCCCAACCCACTAAGGTGTGGCTGGATCTGTCCTAACCCACTAAGGTTTTGGCTGGATCTGTCCTAACCCCCTAAGGTGTGGGTGGATCTGTTCTTACCCACTAAGGTGTGGCTGGATTTCCTAACCCACTAAGGTGTGGCTGGATCTGTCCTAACCCACTAAGTGTGGTTATCTGTCCTAACCCACTAAGGTTTGTGGCTGGATCTTGTCCTACCCACTAAGGTTTTGGCTGGATCTGTGCTCACAACCAGGTCATCCTGGCAACCCAGCAGCGTGAGGTGGTCAAGCTCAACAAGGAACAGGTAGGGTTCTTCTGACCATTCCAGAACCTTCTGAGTATTCATGAAACTTCTGGGTGTTAGACAACCTTCTGAAAGTTCCAAAATCTTCAGTGTTCCAAATCCTTATGTTGCATTTCTAGAACTTTCTGAGTGTTCTATAATATTCTGGTGGGTTCAGGATCTATATAAGTGTTCTGGAGCATTCTAAATGTTCTAGAACACAGTGTTCCAGAACCGTCAGATAATTCTGGAACCTTTGTGTTTCAGAACCACCTGTGTTCGAGAACAACTACTGCTTCATCAGAGCTCAGAGAAGGCAACGCAGGTTCTTCTGAGTTTCTCTCATGTCCCCCCCCCCCCCCTCCCTCCCTCCCTCTTTATAGTGTCATGAATAAAGGTGTTGTCTTCTTTATAGTGTCATGAATAAAGGTGTTGTGTTCTATATAGTGTCATGAATAAAGGTGTTGTCTTCTTTATAGTGTCATGAATAAAGGTGTTGTGTTCTATATAGTGTCATGAATAAAGGTGTTGTCTTCTTTATAGTGTCATGAATAAAGGTGTTGTCTTCTTTATAGTGTCATGAATAAAGGTGTTGTCTTCTTTATAGTGTCATGAATAAAGGTGTTGTGTTCTATATAGTGTCATGAATAAAGGTGTTGTCTTCTTTATAGTGTCATGAATAAAGGTGTTGTCTTCTTATGTGGTCATGAATAAAGGTGTTGTCTTCTTTATAGTGTCATGAATAAGGTGTTGTCTTCTTTATAGTGTCATGAATAAAGGTGTTGTGTTCTATATAGTGGTCATGAATAAAGGTGTTGTCTTCTTTTAGTGTCATGATAAAGGTGTTGTCTTCTTTATAGTGTCATGAATAAAGGTGTTGTCTTCTTATAGTGTCATGAATAAAGGTGTTGTCCTTCTTTATAGTGTCATGAATAAAGGTGTTGTCTTCTTTATAGTGTCATGAATAAAGGTGTTGTCTTCTTTATAGTGTCATGAATAAAGGTGTTGTCTTCTTTATAGTGTCATGAATAAAGGTGTTGTGTTCTATATAGTGTCATGAATAAAGGTGTTGTCTTCTTTATAGTGTCATGAATAAAGGTGTTGTCTTCTTTATAGTGTCATGAATAAAGGTGTTGCTTCTTTATGTCCATGAATAAAGGTGTTGTGTTCTATATAGTGTCATGAATAAAGGTGTTGTCTTCTTTATAGTGTCATGAATAAAGTGTTTGTCTTCTTTTATTAGTGTCATGAATAAAGGTGTTGTGCTTCTTTATAGTGTCATGAATAAAGGTGTTGTCTTCTTATAGTGTCATGAATAAATGTGTTGTCTTCTTTATAGTGTCATAATAAAGGTGTTGTCTTCTTTATAGTGTCCATGAATAAAGTGTTGTCTTCTTTATAGTGTCATGAATAAAGGTGTTGTCTTCTTTATAGTGTCATGAATAAAGGTGTTGTCTTCTTTATAGTGTCATGAATAAAGGTGTTGTCTTCTTTATAGTGTCATGAATAAGGTGTTGTCTTCTTTATTAGTGTCATGAATAAAGGTGTTTGTCTTCTTTATAGTGTCATGAATAAAGGTGTTTGTCTTCTTTATAGTGTCATGAATAAGGTGTTGTTCTTCTTTATAGTGTCATGAATAAAGGTGTTGTCTTCTTTATAGTGTCATGAATAAAGGTGTTGTCTTCTTTATAGTGTCATGAATAAAGGTGTTTGTCTTCTTTATAGTGCATGAATAAAGGTGTTGTCTTCTTTATAGTGGTCATGAATAAAGGTGTTGTCTTCTTTATAGTGTCAGGAATAAAGGTGTTGTCCTTCTTTATGTGTCATGAATAAAGGTGTTGTTCTTCTTTATAGTGTCATGAATAAAGGTGTTGTCTTCTTTATAGTGTCATGAATAAAGGTGTTGTGTTCTATATAGTGTCATGAATAAAGGTGTTGTCCTTCTTTATAGTGTCATGAATAAAGGTGTTGTCTTCTTTATAGTGTCATGGAATAAAGGTGTTGCTTCTTTATAGTGTCAGAATAAAGGTGTTGTCTCTTTATAGTGTCATGAATAAAGGTGTTGTCCTTTATAGTGTCAAAAGGTTTTTTATAGTGTCATGAATAAAGGTGTTTGTCTTCTTTATAGTGTCATGAATAAGGTGTTGTCTTCTTTATAGTGTCATGAATAAAGTGTTGTCTTCTTTATAGTGTCATGAATAAGGTGTTGGTGTTCTATATAGTGTCATGAATAAAGGTGTTGGTGTTCTATATAGTGTCATGAATAAAGGTGTTGTCTTCTTTATAGTGTCATGAATAAAGGTGTTGGTGTTCTATATAGTGTCATGAATAAAGGTGTTGTCTTCTTTATAGTGTCATGAATAAAGGTGTTGGTGTTCTATATAGTGGTCATGAATAAAGGTGTTGTGTTCCTATATAGTGTCATGAATAAAGGTGTTGTCTTCTTATAGTGTCATGAATAAGGTGTTGGTGTTCTATATAGTGTCATGAATAAAGGTGTTGTGTTCTATATAGTGTCATGAATAAAGGTGTTGTGTTCTATATAGTGTCATGAATAAAGGGTTTGTCTTCTTTATAGTGTCATGAATAAAGGTGTTGGTGTTCTATATAGTGTCATGAATAAGGTGTTGTGTTCTATATAGTGTCATGAATAAGGTGTTGGTGTTCTATATAGTGTCATGAATAAGGGTGTTGGTGTTCTATATAGTGTCTGATAAAGGTGTTTGGTGTTCTATATAGTGTCATGAATAAAGGTGTTGTGTTCTATATAGTGTCATGAATAAAGGTGTTGTCTTCTTTATAGTGTCATGAATAAAGGTGTTGTCTTCTTTATAGTGTCATGAATAAAGGTGTTGTCTTCTTTATAGTGTCATGAATAAAGGTGTTGTCTTCTTTATAGTGTCATGAATAAAGGTGTTGTGTTCTTTTAACCTAAACTGTGTTAGTGAGCAGTCAGAGCACAAGGGCTTGTGTCCCAAATGAAACCGTATTCCCTACATAGGGCCCTGATTCAAAAGTAGTGCACTATGTAGGGAATAGGGTTTGGGTGCCATTTAGGATGTAATTAGAGGGAAGATGTCACCCTACCCTACACACACACATTAACGCTATGACCAGAATACATTTAAACATAAAAAAACAAAAAAAACAATTGTCATTTAGCAGACGCTCTTATCCAGAGCGACTTACAGTTAGTGAGCGCATACATTTTTCATACTGGCCCCCCGTGGGAATCGAACCCACAACCCTGGCGTTGCAAACGCCATGCTCCTACCAACTGAGCTACAGGAGAATCACTGTTTGCCATCACAGACAGACGGTTGGTTTTCAGTAAACATCTAAAAAGCGGGTTTAAAATAGTCCCTTTCCGTATTTAATAAGATCACGGGAGTCATTTGTATGTCTCCTGGTGTATGATTTCGCAAGATGATTAACAGAGTGACTAAACATTCTCAAATTATGCTCGTTCAAATGAATGACATCAGAAAATAGCAACGGTATTACTATAACTTGGTCTGGCACGGACTCCATTTACTCCGGTCCTTTGGGTCTTCACAATCTGTCTCGCTTTATGTGGTCTTGAACAATGGTAACGGGACATTTCCACCTGTGACTAACCCCCCGGGGTTTTTACCAAAAAGGCGTAGACTTTTCCGTTTCCACCTCCACGGACCAGCACCCGTGTCTCACTGGCCATGGCTCTGGCGGACATAAGAATGGCTAACTGAACATGGGGTTAACACCTTCCCACAAAGCAACTGTCTTGATGATGCAGAGGTTGTTGATTCTGGAGTGTCACACTCCTGATGGAAAAAATACTTCACAAAAAATAAGACTAGACCTTACATAACAAAACACTGGTGACACACTGGTGACACACTGGTGACACACTGGTGCGGGGAAAGAGTCAGGTTGAACTGCCCCATAAGTATTAGACAACAACAAAGCATTATCAGCTGAGTGAATTAGAGTCAACAAGCTTGATGGAAAACCATCAAGATACTCATTCAAATGAATGCCAAGTCAAAGCTTAATGGAAAACATTTTATTCAGAAAGCACTGACTGTACAACTGAATAGAGGAGAAAGTAATATGACAAGGAAAAGACCATCATACAAAAGACGTCACAACGTCCAAACCAGACGTCACAACGTCCAAACCAGACATCACAATATAAAAACAGACATTACATATATCAAAAACAGACATTACATATATCAAAAACAGACATTACATATATCAAAAACAGACATTACATATATCAAAAACAGACATTACATATATCAAAAACAGACATTACATATATCAAAAACAGACATTACATATATCAAAAACAGACATTACATATATCAAAAACAGACATTACAACATCACATCACCTTGACTAGCTAAACACTTCCAACCAAAAACAAAATGTTAAAAATATATTTATAATCTGGCTTCATGGGCCCTACTGAACGTAAATGTGACATTCTGCATAATGGTTGGTACAGATACTTGTTTTCTTAGAGGATAACTTAGATCTTTAACCGCAGGCATAGTTGTGAAATAAATAGCCACAAGAAGCGATGGGACAGAGACAGGAGCTGGTTGTCGTCTCGCCACGGGTGGGGAAAGGCCAATCGAGGGATTATAAAAAAATACTCTTTATATTAAAGTACAAAACCAGTTCTAGGAGACAGAGATTTTTTCATTCTCAGACAATAAATTACTCTTTTACAACGCAGAGAGAGAGAGAGAGAGAGAGAGAGAGTTTGCTCCTGTTGAGTCAAGGGAATAGTAGTTTCTGGCTACGTCCCCAATTATCTCACCTTCCTCAAAGTGTGCACTCGTTCAATTCCCTTCACTGATTTGAAAGGAATTAAGTGGTATAAGAACTCTGGTAGAAAGTTCCCATACCTCCACCAATACAATACTTTTAGATTGGTGACGGAACGTACATTTCAGGACAAAGCAGACATTTTGGGGTGGGACACCCAAGGGGTTCAGAATACAAAAAGGAAGGCGGAGTACTTGGGAGTGGGAAGGGGGGTGGAGTTACACCTGATTGGTTTCATTCAGGCAGTGACTTCCTGGTCTCCTCCTGCCTCTGGATCCTCATCATTATAGATGTTCTCAGCCTGGAGGGAGAGACCGAGAGAGAGATCATTATAGATGTTCTCAGCCTGGAGGGAGAGACCGAGAGAGAGATCATTATAGATGTTCTCAGCCTGGAGGGAGAGACCGAGAGAGAGATCATTATAGATGTTCTCAGCCTGGAGGGAGAGACCGGAGAGAGATCATTATAGATTTCTAGAGCCGGAGGGAAAGGAGCGAGAGAGAGATCATATAGATGTTCTCAGCCTGGAGGGAGAGACCGAGAGAGAGATCATTATAGATGTTTCAGCCTGGAGGGAGAGACGAGAGAGGATCATTTAGATTTCTCAGCCTGGAGGGAGAGACCGAGAGAGAGATCATTATAGATGTTCTCAGCCTGGAGGGAGAGACCGAGGGGAGAGAATCATTTTAGATTTCTCAGCCCGGAGGGAGAGACCGGAAGAGAGATCATTAAGATGTTCCAGCCGGAGGGAGAGACCGAGAGAGGGGATCATTATAGATGTTCCCCAGCCTGGAGGAGAGACCGAGGAGAGATCATATAGATGTTCTCA
>LR778260.1:2391605-2413971 GCA_902810595.1 Coregonus sp. 'balchen'
CCAGCTGATAACTCCCACTGTATTCACCACACCCCCTGTCTCCGGATCTCCCTCCAGCGAGACTCTATCAGATCTCTCTCTCGTCTCCCTCCAAGCTGAGAACATCTATAAATGATCCTCTCTCTCGGTCTCCTCCACTCCCAGGTCTGGAAAACATCTATAATGATCTCTCTCTCAGGGTCTCTCCCTCCAGGCTGAGAACAGCTATAAATGATCCTCACGGTCTCTCCTCCAGGTGAGAACATCATAATGATATCTCTCGGTCGTATCCCGAGGCTGAGAACCATCTATATGATCGCTCTCTCGGTTCTCTCCCTCCAGGCCTGAGAACATCTAGTAATGAATCTCTCCCTCTCGGTCTCTCTCTCCCTCCAGGCTGAGAACATCTATAATGATCTCTCTCTCGGTCTCTTCCCTCCAGGCTGAGAACATCATAAAGGCTCCTCTCTCTCGGATCTCTCCCTCCAGGGCTGAGAAACATCTATAATGATCTCTCTCTCTGGTCTCTCCCTCCAGGCTGAGAACATCTATAATGATCTCTCTCTCGGTCCTCTCCCTCCAGGCTGAGAAACATCTCTAATGATCTCTCTCTCTCTGTCTCTCCCTCCAGGCTGAGAACATCTATAATGATCCTCTCTCTCGGTCTCTCCCTCCCATGCTGAGAACATCTATAATGATCTCTCTCTCTCGGTCTCCTCCTCTCCCTCCAGGCTGAGAACATCTATAATGATCTCTCTCTCGGTCTCTCCCTCCAGGCTGAGAACATCTATAATGATCTCTCTCTCGGTCTCTCCCTCCAGGCTGAGAACATCTATAATGATCTCTCTCTCGGTCTCTCCCTCCAGGCTGAGAACATCTATAATGATCTCTCTCTCTCGGTCTCTCCCTCCAGGCTGAGAACATCTATAATGATGAGGATCCAGAGGCAGGAGGAGACCAGGAAGTCACTGCCTGAATGAAACCAATCAGGTGTTACTCCACCCCCCTTCCCACTCCCAAGTACTCCGCCTTCCTTTTTGTATTCTGAACCCCTTGGGTGTCCCACCCCAAAATGTCTGCTTTGTCCTGAAATGTACGTTCCGTCACCAATCTAAAAGTATTGTATTGGTGGAGGTATGGGAACTTTCTACCAGAGTTCTTATACCACTTCATTCCTTTCAAATCAGTGAAGGGAATTGAACGAGTGCACACTTTGAGGAAGGTGAGATAATTGGGGACGTAGCCAGAAACTACTATTCCCTTGACTCAACAGGAGCAAACTCTCTCTCTCTCTCTCTCTCTCTCAATTCAATTCAATTCAATTCGCTTTATTGGCATGACGTAACAATGTACATATTGCCAAAGCTTACTTTGGATATTTACAATATAAAAAATAAATAAAAATGAGAATCAAAAATTGTCAACGGGACAACAGTAACAACAATAACCAACGGTCAATATAACCATACATTCAACAATAACAATAATCATACAGTTGAGGACATGTGCAGGTTTATTGGTCTGTCAGACACTGTCCCTCAACTTATGGCAGGCAGCAATGTAGTGCGCTGCCAACCCACAGCTCTCTGCGTCCTCCCCCAACAGGATGGGTAGCCTATCCTCATCAGAGAGGTCTTTAAAACCTTGAATAAGGATTTCAAATTTGGGGAAATGACACTCTCTAATTGTTTTATATTTTTGACATTTTGTCAGGAAATGCAGCTCCGTCTCAGGTTCTGCTGTTGTGCAGTGGTTGCACAGCCTTTCCTCTACAGGGAGCCAGGTTTTCCTGTGTCTACCCTTCTCAATGGCAAGGCTGTGCTCACTGAGCCTGTACTTTGTCAAGGTTTTTCTAAGGTTTTGATCAGTAACCATGGTCAAATATTTAGCCATAGTGTACTGTCGATTTAGGGCCAGATAGCACTGCATTTTGCTTTGTGTTTGTGCTTGTGTTTCCCAATAAGCAATGTAGTTTTGTTTTGACTGTGTTGTAATTTGGTTTATTCTGATTGATTGGATGTTCTGGTCCTGAGGCTTCAGTGTGTTAGTAGAACAGGTTTGTGAACTCAGCCCCAGGACCAGCTGGATGAGGGGACTCTTTTCTTTGCTCAGCTCTTGGCATTGCAGGGCTTGGTAATGATATGAGAGGGGGTCACTGTATTTTAGATGTTTCCAAAACTTAATTGCTCTTTTTTGAGTTTTTATTATTAGTGGATATTGGCCTAATTCTGCCCTGCATGCATTGTTTGTAGTTTTCCTCTGGACACGTAGGAGAATCTTACAGAACTCTGCATGTAGGGTTTCAATGGGGTGTTTGTCCCATTTGATGAAATCTTGTTTTGCAAGTGGACCCCACACCTCGCTGCCATAAAGTGCAATTGGTTCAATGACATATTCAATTAGTTTTAGCCAAATTTTAATAGGTATTTCAATTTGAATTTGCTTTTTAATGGCGTAGAATGCCCTGCGTGCTTTCTCTCTCAGTTCATTCACTGCCTCATTAAGGTGTCCAGTTGAGCTTATTTTTAAACCTAAGTAATTGTAGTGTGTACAGTACTCTATATATTTTGTACCAATTGAGAACTTTGGTCTAATTCCCTGAGATCTGGATCTTCTCTGGAAAATCATTATTTTAGTCTTTTTGGGGTTTACTGCCAGGGCCCAGGTCTGGCAGTACTGCTCTAGCAGGTCCAGGCTCTGCTGTAGGCCAGGTGCTGTGGGTGACAGCAGGCATAGGTCATCTGCGAAGAGTAGGCATTTAACTTCTGAATTGTGGAGACTAACACCAGGGGCTGAGGATTTTTCTAGAATAGTGGCCAATTCGTTAATGTAAATATTGAAGAGTGCAGGGCTCAGATTGCAACCCTGACGAAGGCCCCGCCCCTGGTTAAAGAATTCTGTCCTTTTCTTACCAATTTTAATGCTGCACGTATTGCCAGTATACATTGATTTAATTATGTCATATGTTTTACCCCCCTACACCACTTTCAATAACTTTGTAGAACAGTCCTGTATGCCAAATAGAATCAAATGCTTTTTGGAAGTCGATAAAGCAAGTGTATATTTTGGTATTATTTTGGTGGACATGTTTATCTATCAGGGTGTGTAAGGTGTAAATATGATCAGTTGTGCGATGTTTTGGTATAAATCCAATTTGGCTTTTACTCAAGACATTGTGCTTATTAAGGAAGTTTAGAACTCTTACATTGATGATACTACAGAAAACCTTCCCCAGGTTACTGTTCACACAAATGCCTCTGTAATTGTTAGGGTCAAATTTGTCTCCATTCTTAAAGATTGGGGTTATGAGTCCTTGATTCCAGATGTCAGGGAAATAACCTACACTCAGGATCAAATTAAACAATTTTAATATAGCCAATTGAAATTTTGCACTAATGAGTTTGAGCATTTCATTTAGGATGCCATCAGGTCCGCAGGCTTTTTTAAATTTGAGAGCCTGAAGTTTCTTATAGAGCTCCTGGTCAGTAATTGGGGAGTCCAATGGGTTTTGATTGTCCTTTATAGCTTTTTCTAATCCATTCAACTTCTCATGGATTTGGCGTTGTTCTGCGTTTGTGTCAATTTGAACGGTGTTGTAGAGTGTTTTGAAATGGGTTGTCCATATGTCACCATTTTGTATTGCTAATTCCTCTTGTTTAGATTTTTTTAGTTTTTTTCCAATTTTGCCAAAAGTTGTTTGTGTTTATGGACTCCTCAATTAGTGTCAGCTGCTTGCTGTTGTACTGTGCTTTTTTGGTTCTGAGTGTACGTTTATAGAGTTTTAAAGTCTCACAGTAATGAAGGCGTAATTCACCATTATTTGAGTCTCTGTGCTTTTGGTTGGATAGTGTTCTAAGTTTTTTCCTTATAATTTTACAATCTGCATCAAACCAGTTGTCATCTGTGATTTTTTTAGTTTTGTTTTTTATCAATTTCAATTGTGCTTCTTTTGCCGTTTGCCTGAATATATAGTTGATGTTTCGTACTGCTAGATTGATGCCTTCTTTACTGTGAGTGAATGTGGTATCCAGAAAGTTATCTAAGAGTGTTTGGATATTTTGGTTCCAGGTTGCTTTCTGGTATTCTTCTGTGCTGTTTTGGGCCCATCTGTATGAATTTCTGATGTTGTACAGCTTACTGGGTTGTGAATGTGTGGTTGTTTCCAGGTCTGTTCTTTTGAGGAACAACGTAATTTGGCTGTGATCAGACAGAGGTGTTAGTGGCTTGACAGTGAATGAGCTGAGAGAGAAAGGGTCCATGTCTGTGATCATATAGTCTACTGTACTGTGGCCAAGAGGTGAGCAGTAGGTGAATCTCCCCAAAGAGTCCCCCCGTAACCTACCATTGACAAAGTACAGACCCAGGCTTCTACAGAGCTGCAAAAGATCCCTTCCGTTTTTGTTGACGGTGCTGTCACTGTTGTTTCTATGGGGGAGATTAAGATAGTTAGAAACAGTATGGTCTGTAATAAAGCTGTCCCCTCGTGTGCTCGTTAGATCAGGTAGTGTTCCTGTGCGCGCATTTGTGTCCCCACAGATGAGCACATTTCCCTGGGCCTGGAAATGGCACGTCTCTTCCTCGAGGGTGGGGAAGATCTCCTCTGAGTAATATGGGGATTCTGAGGGGGGGATATATATTGCGCAAAGGAACACATCTTTTCCTGTCAGTACAAGTTCTTTTTTTAGTTTTAACCAAATGTGGTATTTGCCAATTTTGAGGGGATCAATTAGATTTTGTAGTTCGGATTTGTACCAAATGATCAATCCTCCAGAGTCTCTGCCTCTATTGACAGAGCTGTGTTTCTGTGATGGCACAATGATCTCTCTGTAGCCTGTGGGACAGTGAGTGACAACGTCAGCCTTACACCATGTCTCCTGCAGAATGATGACGTCAACATCTTTCAGATTTTTGTTGAACTCCAGTGCTAAACTCTTCAGACCAAAGGTTGATGAGTTTAGACCCTGAATGTTCCACATGCTAACTGATAGTGATTTCATGTTGCAAAAAGAAGGAGTAGCAGTCAGAAACACAGTAACGATTAACTAATAAGTTGTTAAGAGCGAGATAAACAGGATATCAGCTAACATTTATTCTGTTATTCTGTTAAATATTCCTATTCATTGAACAAGTAAATTCTAGTACAATAGGTGTGTGTGTGTGTGTGTGTGTGGTGTGTGTGTGTATGCGTCCGTGTGTGTTTAGTGCAGTTTAGTGCAGATGTATTGGAGGAGCTGTTTAATCTCACTTAATCCTACAGGGTTCTCCTGTCCTCTGACGACCTCCGCGTAGCTGCGCTGGTCCTGCTGTTGGGCCCTGTGAGGTGGAGGGGGGCCAGGTCTGGGCTGTGGGACTTCCTCTCTGGTCTGGTAGGGGTGGTGGTCTGGTGCGGGATAATAGGCTGGGCCCGGTCTGGTCTGGCTAAGCCGATGGAAGTGGTGATGCTCTGGGGGTGGGTGGGGCCTGTGGGGTGCACTGGGTCTGGTGTGGCGTTGAAGGGGCCTGGGGCTCCTTGGTGGTGCAGTGGTCTGGTAGGGGTCTCTGGGTGCTCCTCTGTCCAGTACAGCATGGGGTGTTTGTCTACCAAGTGCTACGTCCTTTAGGGACTTGGCAAACATCCCTACTGTCTGCTTCCTCAGGTGGGAGTGGTCGTGTAGATGCTCTGGGGTGATTGTTGGGTGGTGAGCAATGTGTATGTTCGGGAGTAGGCCACACCCTCTGGTGATGTCAGCGTTGGCTTTCTGGATGGTACGGGGATGAAAGTCTTTGCGGGGCAGCAGAGTGGAGATGGTGATGTGGGAGTTGGGGAACCACTCAGAGGCCCTCTCTGCTACTCTGTTGACCAGGCTGCCTACTCTCTCCTGCTCCTCTCGCAGGTTGTTGGTGCCGGTGTGAATAATAATGTGGCCTGGTGTGCCAAAGTCAGGCTGGGACAGGATGTGGAGTGCATCTTGTGTTTTTGGGCACCATATTTTGCGCACCTTGTGTTGGGGGAAGAGTTTATCTTCTTGAATGAATTTCCCATTTGAGTCAATGAGGATGGCCACCTCAGTGGGTTTTACCAGATTGGTGCGTTTTCGGTCTGGGGCTGGAGTAGACAGGGCCTGTGTACATGGAGGGGTGTGTGGGGGTGTGTCAGGGGGGGCCAGAGAGCTTCTCTCTGTAGTAGTTGTCTCAATGTGGGCCTCTTTGTTGACTGGGGGTGTGGGTAAAGTGTTGTCGGTATGGGGGGGGATTGTGGGTAAAGGTGGGTCAGTGGGGTTGTTAGGGGTGGTGAGGGGCTGCAGCTTCTCTCTGGGAGTCTCTACAGTCTGTTCTCTCTGCTGTAGCACCCTCTTGATGACAGACAACTCCTTTGCCATCTCCTCCTTTACCTGCACTAGCTCTCTCCTCATGGTGGCCTTTACCTCCTCAAGCGCTGTGGTAAGGCTCTCTCTCAGCTCCTGGACAGAGTTCTTCAGCTGGGTCCTGCACTGGTTGATCTGGTCCTGTAGAAGCTCTGTGTCTGGGCTGGGGGTGGTGTAGCTGGGGGGCTGCTCCTTCAGCTCAGTAACCCATACCTCTAACAGAGCCAGCCTGTCTCTCAACAGGCTGATGGTAGTGTGGTCTTGGCTCTGGTGGTTGTAGGCAGGCAGGGGGGAGGATAGTCCTGCTGTTGGGGTGCCTGAGGTGAGGGGAGAGGTCAGGGTG
This sequence comes from Coregonus sp. 'balchen', assembly GCA_902810595.1. Lineage (NCBI taxonomy): Eukaryota > Metazoa > Chordata > Actinopteri > Salmoniformes > Salmonidae > Coregonus > Coregonus sp. 'balchen'. The sequence goes on from LR778260.1 coordinate 2,398,272, forward strand.
CTGTCCTTGTCTTTTTTACTTTCTGCTATCTTCATTAGGGTGGGGAAGTCCTGCACAACAGAGCTGAGTGCAGCCTCACTGCCCTGGACCATGATAGTACCGTTCTGATACATGTTTACCGTCAGAAACCTGTTTTCCTGGTCCTTATCGCTGTCCTCAAAAATGTGGATTTGTCTTCCCTTGCAGATGCCTTTCTTCGTGGTGTAGCTGAAATGGCTAGTTACAGCTGTATGCCAGGCAGTAGTGTGGTCTGTGTAAAATAGCAGGTTTGTAACAGTCCCGTTTTGTGAGCAGTCAGCAAACAAAGTTTCTGGGTTTTCCCTCAGAATTCGGTGTTTAAAGTTGATTCTTCCCTTCTCTGATTTTATTTCTGCTGGGTATTCAAAAAACAACGGAGAAAGTCTCTCAGTCTCTGCCGTTACTATCGATGCTAGCGCTGCCTCAGTGGCCATGTTGCTATGGTTACCACCAGTAAACGGTTAGAGCTGGACGGTGAGCTAGCTGACAGATTTTAATTTGGCTAGCTACCACGATGAAGATTGGTCTTTTTACTCACTCTCTGTCAATCTTTTCCTCCTGTTTTGATCTTCAGTTGTACAATTAGATTACCTATACATTTTTTGCTAATTTAGTCGTGTCAATCTCGCTCTTAACAACCAAAAAGTTATAACAAGTCAGGAGCTGTTCTTCTGCATGACTTCTCTCTCTCTCTCTCTCTCTCTCTGCGTTGTAAAAGAGTAATTTATTGTCTGAGAATGAAAAAATCTCTGTCTCCTAGAACTGGTTTTGTACTTTAATATAAAGAGTATTTTTTTATAATCCCTCGATTGGCCTTCCCCCACCCGTGGCGAGACGACAACCAGCTCCCGTCTCTGTCCCATCGCTTCTTGTGGCTATTTATTTCACAACTATGCCTGCGGTTAAAGATCTAAGTTATCCTCTAAGAAACAAGTATCTGTACCAACCATTATGCAGAATGTCACATTTACGTTCAGTAGGGCCCATGAAGCCAGATTATAAATATATTTTTAACATTTTGTTTTTGGTTGGAAGTGTTTAGCTAGTCAAGGTGATGTGATGTTGTAATGTCTGTTTTTGATATATGTAATGTCTGTTTTTGATATATGTAATGTCTGTTTTTGATATATGTAATGTCTGTTTTTGATATATGTAATGTCTGTTTTTGATATATGTAATGTCTGTTTTTGATATATGTAATGTCTGTTTTTGATATATGTAATGTCTGTTTTTGATATATGTAATGTCTGTTTTTGATATATGTAATGTCTGTTTTTGATATTTGTAATGTCTGTTTTTGATATATGTAATGTCTGTTTTTATATTGTGATGTCTGGTTTGGACGTTGTGACGTCTGGTTTGGACGTTGTGACGTCTGGTTTGGACGTTGTGACGTCTGGTTTGGACGTTGTGACGTCTGGTTTGGACGTTGTGACGTCTTTTGTATGATGGTCTTTTCCTTGTCATATTACTTTCTCCTCTATTCAGTTGTACAGTCAGTGCTTTCTGAATAAAATGTTTTTCCATTAAGCTTTGACTTGGCATTCATTTGAATGAGTATCTTGATGGTTTTCCATCAAGCTTGTTGACTCTAATTCACTCAGCTGATAATGCTTTGTTGTTGTCTAATACTTATGGGGCAGTTCCACCTGACTCTTTCCCCGCACCAGTGTGTCACCAGTGTGTCACCAGTGTGTCACCAGTGTGTCACCAGTGTGTCACCAGTGTGTCACCAGTGTTTTGTTATGTAAGGTCTAGTCTTATTTTTTGTGAAGTATTCTTTCCATCAGGAGTGTGACACTCCAGAATCAACAACCTCTGCATCATCAAGACAGTTGCTTTGTGGGAAGGTGTTAACCCCATGTTCAGTTAGCCATTCTTATGTCCGCCCGAGCCATGGCCCAGTGAGACACGGGTGCTGGTCCGTGGAGGTGGAAACGGAAAAGTCTACGCCTTTTTGGTAAAACCCCGGGGGGTTAGTCACAGGTGGAAATGTCCCGTTACCATTGTTTCAAGACCACCTAAAGCGAGACTGATTGAAGACCCAAGACCGGAGTAAATGGAGTCCGTGCCAAGACCAAGTTATAGTAATACCGTTGCTATTTTCTGATGTCATTCATTTGAACGAGCATAATTTGAGAATGTTTAGTCACTCTGTTAATCATCTTGCGAAATCATACACCAGGAGACATACAAATTACTTCCGTGATCTTATTAAATACGGAAAGGGGACTATTTTAAACCCGCTTTTTAGATGTTTACTGAAAACCAACCGTCTGTCTGTGATGGCAAACAGTGATTCTCCTGTAGCTCAGTTGGTAGGACATGGCGCTTGCAATGCCAGGGTTGTGGGTTCGATTCCCACGGGGGGCCAGTATGAAAAATGTATGCGCTCACTAACTGTAAGTCGCTCTGGAAAAGAGGGTCTGCTAAATGACAATTGTTTTTTTTGTTTTTTTATGTTTAAATGTATTCTGGTCATAGCGTTAATGTGTGTGTGTAGGGTAGGGTGACATCTTCCCTCTAATTACATCCTAAATGGCACCCAAACCCTATTCCCTACATAGTGCACTACTTTTGATCAGGGCCCTATGTAGGGAATACGGTTTCATTTGGGACACAAGCCCTTGTGCTCTGACTGCTCACTAACACAGTTTAGTTTAAAAGAACACAACACCTTTATTCATGACACTATATAGAACACCAACACCTTTATTCATGACACTATAAAGAAGGAAGAGAGAGAGAGAGAGAGAGAGAGGGAGGGAGGGAGGGAGGGAGGGAGGGAGGGAGGGGGGGGGGGGGGTGGGGGGGGCATGAGAGAAACTCAGAAGAACCTGCGTTGCCTTCTCTGAGCTCTGATGAAGCAGTAGTTGTTCTCGAACACAGGTGGTTCTGAAACACAAAGGTTCCAGAATTATCTGACGGTTCTGGAACACTGTGTTCTAGAACATTTAGAATGCTCCAGAACACTTATATAGATCCTGAACCCCCAGAATATTATAGAACACTCAGAAAGTTCTAGAATGCACATAAGGATTTGGAACACTGAAGATTTTGGAACATTCAGAAGGTTGTCTAACACCCAGAAGTTTCATGAATACTCAGAAGGTTCTGGAATGGTCAGAAGAACACTCCTGTCCCTACCTGTTCCTTGTTGAGCTTGACCACCTCACGCTGCTGGGTTGCCAGGATGACCTGGTTGTGAGCACAGATCCAGCCACACCTTAGTGGGTTAGGACAGATCCAGCCACACCTTAGTGGGTTAGGACAGATCCAGCCACACCTTAGTGGGTTAGGACAGATCCAGCCACACCTTAGTGGGTAAGAACAGATCCAACCACACCTTAGTGGGTTAGGACAGATCCAACCACACCTTAGTGGGTTAGGACAGATCCAGCCACACCTTAGTGGGTTAGGACAGATCCAGCCACACCTTAGTGGGTAAGAACAGATCCAGCCACACCTTAGTGGGTTAGGACAGATCCAGCCACACCTTAGTGGGTTAGGACAGATCCAGCCACACCTTAGTGGGTTAGGACAGATCCAGCCACACCTTAGTGGGTTAGGACAGATCCAACCACACCTTAGTGGGTTAGGACAGATCCAACCACACCTTAGTGGGTTAGGACAGATCCAGCCACACCTTAGTGGGTTAGGACAGATCCAGCCACACCTTAGTGGGTAAGAACAGATCCAGCCACACCTTAGTGGGTTAGGACAGATCCAGCCACACCTTAGTGGGTTAGGACAGATCCAGCCACACCTTAGTGGGTTAGGACAGATCCAGCCACACCTTAGTGGGTTAGGACAGATCCAACCACACCTTAGTGGGTTAGGACAGATCCAACCACACCTTAGTGGGTTAGGACAGATCCAGCCACACCTTAGTGGGTTAGGACAGATCCAGCCACACCTTAGTGGGGTTAGGACAGATCCAGCCACACCTTAGTGGGTAAGAACAGATCCAGCCACACCTTAGTGGGTTAGGACAGATCCAGCCACACCTTAGTGGGTTAGGACAGATCCAGCCACACCTTAGTGGGTTAGGACAGATCCAGCCACACCTTAGTGGGTTAGGACAGATCCAGCCACACCTTAGTGGGTTAGGACAGATCCAGCCACACCTTAGTGGGTTAGGACAGATCCAGCCACACCTTAGTGGGTTAGGACAGATCCAGCCACACCTTAGTGGGTTAGGACAGATCCAACCACACCTTAGTGGGTTAGGACAGATCCAGCCACACCTTAGTGGGTTAGGACAGATCCAGCCACACCTTAGTGGGTAAGAACAGATCCAGCCACACCTTAGTGGGTTAGGACAGATCCAGCCGCACCTTAGTGGGTTAGGACAGATCCAGCCACCCTTAGTGGGTTAGGACAGATCCAGCCACACCTTAGTGGGTTAGGACAGATCCCAACCACACCTTAGTGGGTTAGGACAGATCCAACCACACCTTAGTGGGTTAGGACAGATCCAGCCACACCTTAGTGGGTTAGGACAGATCCAGCCACACCTTAGTGGGTTAGGACAGATCCAGCCACACCTTAGTGGGTAAGAACAGATCCAGCCACACCTTAGTGGGTTAGGACAGATCCAGCCACACCTTAGTGGGTTAGGACAGATCCAGCCACACCTTAGTGGGTTAGGACAGATCCAGCCACACCTTAGTGGGTTAGGACAGATCCAGCCACACCTTAGTGGGTTAGGACAGATCCAGCCACACCTTAGTGGGTAAGAACAGATCCAGCCACACCTTAGTGGGTTAGGACAGATCCAACCACACCTTAGTGGGATAGGACAGATCCAGCCACACCTTAGTGGGTTAGGACAGATCCAACCACACCTTAGTGGGTTAGGACAGATCCAGCCACACCTTAGTGGGTTAGGACAGATTAGGACAGATCCAGATCCAGCCCCCCCCCCCCCCCCCCCCCTCCCTCCCTCCCTCTCTCTCTTCCTTCTTTATAGTGTCATGAATAAAGGTGTTGTCTTCTTTATAGTGTCATGAATAAAGGTGTTGGTGTTCTATATAGTGTCATGAATAAAGGTGTTGTCTTCTTTATAGTGTCATGAATAAAGGTGTTGTCTTCTTTATAGTGTCATGAATAAAGGTGTTGGTGTTCTATATAGTGTCATGAATAAAGGTGTTGTGTTCTTTTAAACTAAACTGTGTTAGTGAGCAGTCAGAGCACAAGGGCTTGTGTCCCAAATGTTCCACTCCCAGGAGAGGCTGGAATGAAGCGTCTGTCTCCTCTTCAACACCCTCATCCCCATACTGGTCTTCCTCATCGATGAACAGCGGATCAAAACAGACTTCTGTGTCCATCGGCAGCTCAGACTCTTGGTCCTCCGTGCCCTGTGATGAAGTGGAGGAAGATGAAGAGTTAACAGGTGTGCCAGAAGTTGTGATTAATATCATATTGTAGAATAGCTGGTTTGTGATCTCCGGAGCATCTGATCAAATAGACAACCCTCTGTTCCCAAGGCGGGCATACTAACTTGGTTAAAACACTTGGCAAGACTTGGTGGCGTTGTCTTTGAGAACCGTCTAAGTGAGCACTTTGTAAACTGAGGTTGATGGTCAGGAACAGAGGAAGGGGGTTATGGGGGGTGTTACAGCAAAAAGGACTCCTGAGTGGCGCAGTGGTATAAGGCACTGCATCGCAGTGCTCGCTGTGCCACTAGAGATCCTGGTTCGAATCCAGGCTCTGTCGTAGCCGGCCGCGACCGGGAGACCCATGGGGCGGCGCACAATTGGCCCAGCGTCGTCCAGGGTAGGGGAGGGAATGGCCGGCAGGGATGTAGCTCAGTTGGTAGAGCATGGCGTTTGCAACGGCAGGGTTGTGGGTTCGATTCCCACAGGGGGCCAGTATGTAAAATGAAATAATGTATGCACTCACTAACTGTAAGTCGCTCTGGATAAGAGCGTCTGCTAAATGACTAAAATGTAAATGTAAAAAGCCTAAAGAACTGTCTCAAAAGTATTCATCCCCCTTGGAGTTTTTCCTATTTTGTTGCATTACAACCTGTAAATTAAATTGATTTTTATTTGGGTTTCATGTAATGGACATACACAAAATAGTCCAAATTGGTGAAGTGAAATGAAAAATATAACTTGTAAAAAAAAAAAAAAAAAGAATTGAAATTAATAACGGAAAAGTGGTGCATGCATATGTGTTCACCCCCTTTGCTATGAAGCCCCTAAATAAGATCTGGTGCAACCAATTACCTCCAGAAGTCACATAATTATTTAGATTGCACACAGGTGGACTTTATTTCAGTTTCACATGATCTCAGGATATATACATCTGTTCTGAAAGGCCCCAGAGTCTGCAACACCACTAAGCAAGGGGCACCACCAAGCAAGCGGCACCCTGAAGACCAAGGAGCTCTCCAAACAGGTCAGGGACAAAGTTGTGGAGAAGTACAGATCAGGGTTCGGTAATAAAAAAAGATCCGAAACTTTGAACATCCCACGGAGCACCATTAAATCCATTATTAAAAAATGGAAAGAATATCGCACCACAACAAACCTGCCAAGAGGGGCGCCCACCAAAACTCATGGACCAGGCAAGGAGGGCATTAATCAGAGAGGCAACAAAGAGACCAAAGATAACCCTGAAGGAGCTGCAAAGCTCCACAGCGGAGATTGGAGTATCTGTCCATAGGACCACTTTAAGCCGTACACTCCACAGAGCTGGGCTTTACTGAAGAGTGGCCAGAAAAAAGCCATTGCTTAAAGAAAGAAATAAGCAAACACGTTTGGTGTTCGCCAAAAAGCATGTGGGAGACTCCCCAAACAAATGGAGACATACCCCAAGAGACTTGCAGCTGTAATTGCTGCAAAAGGTGGCTCTACAAAGTATTGACTTTGGGGGGGGTGAATAGTTATGCACGCTCAAGTTTTCAGTTTTTTTGTCTTATTTCTTGTTTGTTTCACAATAACAATTATTTTGCATCTTCAAAGTGGTAGGCATGTTGTGTAAATCAAATGATACAACCCCCCCCCCCCCCAAAAAAAAAATCAATTTTAATTCCAGGTTGTAAGGCAATAAAATAGGAAAATTGCCAAGGGGGGTGAATAGTTTCGCAAGCCACTGTATTCACTCAGATCCTCATACACAAGCATTCACAAAAACACTGTGACATCCTCTGCATGAAGCTTTCGGCTCTAACGCTCTAACTACATTTACCTTTTACATTTTAGCAGGCGCTTTTATCCAGAGCGACTTACAGTTAGTGCATACATTTTTCATACTGGCCCCCCGTGGGAAACGAACCCACAACCCTGGCGTTGCAAGCGCCATGCTCTACCAACTGAGCTACAAACTAGCATTGCATAGATTACATTACAGAGTACATTATCATAACATGTCATGTAGTACGAACCAGTCACTGGATAAGCTATTCGTACTGCCTCAGGGTTAAGAAATGCACACTGTTTTGTGCTCTTTAAAGTGTTTTAGTTTCTTTGTGATCCCACCAAGTAAAAAAAGTCAAAGTTTCTAGCCAAGGTGTCAGAAAACAACATGCTTTATGAACTCATCATTCACCAGACCTCTTGTGTTGCTGTCGGAAAACAGCATGCTTTATGAACTCATCATTCACCAGACCTCTCAGATCCTCTTTCTCCTCTCCTCCGTCCTAAGACGGTATTCCTTTTGTCCTACCCTCTGCCCTTAGACAGTATATCCACTGGGTGAGTCTGATACAGTGGATCTGAGTGAAGGAGAGGGGAAGAGAGAGAAAGAGAAAGGGAGGGATGAAAAGTGGGAAGAGAGAGAGAAAGGACACACCCGGCCTCCTCTTCAACAGTCACCATGACTACCCTGATTCTGTTTACGTTTATTAATAAGCACTCGTCCAAAGGGAGAAAGAGGAGACAGTGTGGACTGGGTCTGTAGCCCACAGCCAGAGATATACACTGAGTGTACAAAACATTAAGAACCCTTTCCTAATATTGAGTTGCACGTTAATCTTATTGATGTCCTCACCTTAACCCAAACCTGAGCCGGATGGTAACCAGGAAGAGATATTGTGCAGAAGTGGAAAAGCTACGTTTATGCAGGGGAATGTTAGCGCCCAGAGGGGTCTCAATTTCTCCTCTCTTACTTTTTTTTTCAACCCCCGCCCTCTCTCCCTCTCTTTCCCTCTCTCCCAGGGTGAGTACTTTAGGTAGAGGGATGGGTAAGGTATGCCTCCCAGAGAGCTGAGAACGTCCAGAGTCTCCTTTTCTCCTTCACGTTCTGTTACCCTCTATTTTTTTGTGGGGGGGGGGGGGGGGGGTAGAAGGATTACTTTATCCTATCCCAGGTATTCCTTAAAGAGGTGGGGTTTCAAATGTCTCCGGAAGGTGGTGAGTGGGGGGGGGGATTCAGCAGGGAGGAAAATGTGGCAAAGAGCTTCCTAGGGTTAGAGGCAGATGCTTGGAATTTAGAGTGGTAGAAAGTGGCCTTAGCAGCAGAAACAGATGAAGAAAATGTAGAGAGGAGGGAGTGAAAAGATGCCAGGTCGGCAGGGAGTTTAGTTTTCTTCCATTTCCGCTCCGCTGCCCGGAGCTCTGTTCTGTGAGCTCGCAATGAGTCATCAAGCCACGGAGCTGGAGGGGAGGACCGAGCCGGCCGGGAGGATAGGGGACACAGAGAATCAAAGGATGCAGAAAGGGAGGAGAGGAGGGTTGAGGAGGCAGAATCAGGAGATTGGAGGGAGAAGGATTGAGCAGAGGGAAGAGATGATAGGATGGAAGAGGAGAGAGTAGTGGGAGAGAGAGAGCGAAGGTTGCGGCGGCGCATTACCATCTGTGTAGGGGCAGAGTGAGTAGTGTTGGAGGAGAGCGAGAGAGAAAAGGAAACAAAGTAGTGGTCGGAGACATGGAGGGGAGTTGCAGTGAGATTAGTAGAAGAGCAGCATCTAGTAAAGATGAGCTCAAGCGTATTGCCTGCCTTGTGAGTAGGGGGGGACGGTGAGAGAGTGAGGTCAAAAGAGGAGAGGAGTGGAAAGAAGGAGGCAGAGAGAAATGAGTCAAATGTAGACGTAGGGAGGTTGAAATCCCCCAAAACTGTGAGGGGTGAGCCATCCTCAGGAAAGGAACTTATCAAGGCGTCAAGCTCATTGATGAACTCTCCAAGGGAACCTGGAGGGCGATAGATGACAAGGATATTACGCTTAAATGGGCTAGTGACTGTGACAGCATGGAATTCAAATGAGGAGATAGACAGATGGGTTAGGGGAAAAATTGAGAATGTCCACTTGGGAGAGATGAGGATTCCTGTGCCACCACCCCTCTGACCAGATGCTCTCGGGGTATGCGAGAACACATGGTCAGACGAGGAGAGAGCAGTAGGAGTAGCAGTGTTTTCAGTGGTAATCCATGTTTCCGTCAGCGCCAGGAAGTCGAGGGACTGGAGGTTAGCATAGGCTGGGATGAAGTCAGCTTTGTTGGCAGCAGAACGGCAGTTCCAGAGGCTGCCTGAGACCTGGAACTCCAGGTGTGGAGTGCGTGCAGGGACCACCAGGTTAGAGAGGCAGCAGCCACGCGGTGTGAGGCGTTTGTGTAGCCTGTGCGGAGAGGAGAGAACAGGGATAGGCAGAGGCATAGTTGACAGGCTGTAGCAAATGGCTACAATAATGCAGAGGAGATCGGAATGAAATGAACTAAACATCTGGGAAAGGAGAGAGTAGGGCCTCCCTCACCAAAACTTCCACCTCAGAAACTATAATTGTTTCACTGAACCACCCGAACAAAAACTCTCCCAACTTCCACTTTTAGAAATTAGAATTGTTGTGAACTACAGCGGTTCAATGTTTCAAGGAATAGACTCAACTTACTTTATTCAGCTAGCTAACTATGACACCATAGCTAACTAGCATGCTAGCATCCAATAACACACAGTTTAGCACCAATACTTGGTTACAACAAACTACCAATAGTGTGTTAACACACTAAACAGATAATTCGTGTCCGTGTCTAGTTCCTTTCATAACGCAGCAATAATTAAACGTTGGCTAGCTAGCACAAATATATTGTATTTAGCTGCTACAGTACAGTTAGCTGGTCGTGTTGGCTAGCTAGCAATGGCTACTGTGTTGACTTTGTTTGAAAAACGGCTAGCTAGCTAGCTTCGTGCTACACCCGGCACCGCCGAAAACAATGCTAACCTACAATAACTACCCACAACAGCCCACGATGCCTAACTATGACACCATAGCTAACTAGCATGCTAGCATCCAATAACACACAGTTTAGCACCAATACTTGGTTACAACAAACTACCAATAGTGTGTTAACACACTAAACAGATAATTCGTGTCCGTGTCTAGTTCCTTTCATAACGCAGCAATAATTAAACGTTGGCTAGCTAGCACAAGTATATTGTATTTAGCTGCTTCATTACAGTTAGCTGGTCGTGTTGGCTAGCTAGCAATGGCTACTGTGTTGACTTTGTTTGAAAAACGACTAGCTAGCTAGCTTCGTGCTGCGGGCCTACCTACAATACCTAACTACAATCTAAATACATAATTAAGCCTTACTCGACAAAGCCCAAGCTATGTATAAAGCCAAACTTACCCGACGCCAGCTGACATTTGTCTTCTGCAATCAGTAGGTGTAATTAAGTACAGCAGCTACTAACTACCTAACGTTGATGGCTCAGATAATGAGGTTAGAAAAACGGCTGAATGGTAGGTAGCTAGCTGGCTTAATTACAGGTACTCTTAAGCGTGAAATAACATTGGAAACAACTCTCCACCGTTGCTAAACGTTACCAGTAGCTACCCGCTAGCTAGCTAGCCTCGTGCTTCGCCGGGCTCCGCCGTAAACAATACTTACCTACAATAATTACCTACAGAAACCTACAATAACTACCTAAATAACTACCTAAATAAACTACCTACAATACCTAACTACAACTACCTACCTACAATCTAAATACATGGTTTAAGCTTTACTCAACACCATATAAGAAGCCAAGCTTACCTCCTGCTAGAGAAAACACAACCTCTCCCGACCACAGCTACTGACCACAACCACAACCTCAACCAACCACAACCACAAATCCTGACATTTAATCCTAGAGTGGCGCAGAGTGGCGCAGTGGTCTAAGGCACTGCATCGCAGTGCTAACTGTGCCACTAGAGATCCTGGTTCGTATCCAGGCTCTGTCGCAGCCGGCCGCGACCGGGAGACTCATGGGCGGCGCACAATTGGCCCAGTGTCGTCCAGGGTAGGGGAGGGAATGGCCGGCAGGGATGTAGCTCAGTTGGTAGAGCATGGCGTTTGCAACGCCAGGGTTGTGGGTTCGATTCCCACGGGGGGCCAGTATAAAAAAATAAAAATAAAATAATAATAATAATAATAATAATGTATTCACTAACTGTAAGTCGCTCTGGATAAGAGCGTCTGCTAAATGACTAAAATGTAAATGTAAATGTAAAATGTAAAAATGCCCTGTCTTAGGTCAGTTAGGATCACCACTTTATTTTAAGAATGTGAAATGTCAGAATAATAGTAGAGAGGATGATTTATTTCAGCTTTTATTTATTTCATCACATTCCCAGTGGGTCAGAAGTTTACATACACTCAATTAGTATTTGGTAGCATTGCCTTTAAATTGTTTAACTTGGGTCAAACATTTCAGGTAGTCTTCCACAAGCTTCCCACAATAAGTTGGGTGAATTTTGGCCCATTCTTCCTGACAGAGCTGGTGTAACTGAGTCAGGTTTGTAGGCCTCCTTGCTTGCACATGCTTTTTCAGTTCTGCCCACATATTTTCTATAGGATTGAGGTCAGGGCTTTGTGATGTCGACTCCAATAAATTGACTTTGTCCTTAAGTCATTTTGCCACAACTTTGGAAGTATGCTTGGGGTCATTGTCAGACCAGAGGACATTTCTCCAAAAAGTACAATCTTTGTCCCCGTGTGCAGTTGCAAACTGTAGTCTGGCTTTTTTATGGCAGTTTTGGAGCAGTGGCTTTCAGGTTATGTCGATATAGGACTCGTTTTACTGTGGATATAGATACTTTTGTACCCATTTCCTCCAGCATTTTCACAAGGTCCTTTGCTGTTGTTCTGGGATTGACTTTTCGCACCAAAGTACGTTCATCTCTAGGAGACAGAACGCATCTCCTTCCTGAGTGGTATGACGGCTGCGTGGTCCCATGGTGTTTGTACTTGCGTACTATTATTTGTACAGATGAACGTGGTACCTTCAGGCATTTGGAAATTGCTCCCAAGGATGAACCAGACTTGTGGAGGTCTACAATTCATTTTCTGAGGTCTTGGCTGATTTCTTTTGATTTTCCCATGATGTCAAGCAAGGAAGCACTGAGTTTGAAGGTAGGCCTTGAAATACATCCTCAGGTACACCTCCAATTGACTCAAATGATGTCAATTAGCCTATCAGAAGCTTCTAAAGGCACCGTCATCTTAGTGTATGTAAACTTCTGACCCACTGGAATTGTGATACAGTGAATTGTAAGTGAAATAATCTGTCTGTAAACAATTGTTGGAAAAATTACTTGTGTCATGCACAAAGTAGATGTCCTAACCGACTCAGGTGCATCCTGTTTCCATTGATCATCCTTGAGATGTTTCTACAACTTGATTGGAGTCCACCTGTGGTAAATTCAATTTATTGGACATGATTTGGAAAGGCACACACATGTCTATATAAGGTCCCACAGTTGACAGTGCATGTCGGAGCAAAAAACAAGCCATTAAGTGGAAGGAATTGTACGTAGAGCTACTAGACAGGATTGTGTCGAGGCACAGATCTGGGGAAGAGTACAAAAATATTTCTGCAGCATTGAAGGTCCCTAAGAACACAGTGGCCTCCATCATTCTTAAATGGAAAAAGTTTGGAACCACCAAGACTTCCTAGAGCTGGCCGCACGGCCAAAATGAGCAATAGGGGAGAAGGGCCTTGGTAAGGGAGGTGACCAAGAACCCGATGGTCACTCTGACAGAGCTCCAGAGTTCCTCTGTGGAGATGGGAGAACCTTCCAGAAGGACAACAATCTCTGCAGCACTCCACCAATCAGGCCTTTATGGTAGGGTGGCCAGACGGAAGCCACTCCTCAGTAAAAGGCTCATGACAGCCCGCTTGGAGTTTACCAAAAGGCACCTAAAGGACTCTCAGACCATGAGAAACTAGATTATCTTGTCTGATGAAACCAAGATTGAACTCTTTCGCCTGAATGCAAAGTGTCACGTCTGGAGGAAACCAGGCACCGCTCATCACCTGGACAATACCATCCCTACAGTGAAGCATGGTGGTGGAAGCATCATGCAGTGGGGATGTTTTTCAGTGTCAGGGACTGGGAGACTAGTCAGGATCGAGGGAATGATGAACGGATTAAAGTACAGAGAGATCCTTCATGAATTCTTGCTCCAGAGCGCTCAGGACCTCAGACTGGGGTGAAGGTTCACCTTCCAACAAGACAACGACCCTAAGCACACATCCAAGATAACATAGGAGTGGCTTCGGGACAAGTCTCTGAATGTCCTTGAGTGGCCCAGCCAGAGCCTGGACTTGAACCCGATCGAACATCTCTGGAGAGACCTGAATATAGCTGTGCAGCAACGCTCCCCATCCAACCTGACAGAGCTTGAGAGGGTCTGCAAATACAGGTTTGCCAATCTTGTAGCGTCATGCCCAGGGAGACTCGAGGCTGTAATCGCTGCCAAAGGTGCTTCAACAAAGTAGTGAGTAAAGGGTCTGAATACTATGTAATACTAATATGTAAATGTAATATTTCAGTTTTTTATCTTTTAATACATTAACAAACATTTCTAAAAACCTGGTTTTGCTTCGTCATTATGGGGTATTGTGTGTAGATTGATGAGGATGTTTTTTTCACATCCATTTTCAGAATAAGGCTGTAACGTAACAAAGCGGAAAAAGTCAAGGGGTCTGAATACTTTCCGAATGCACTGTACATATTGGATCGTTAAAACACACAACCTTTACTTTGTAGTTTACCAATGAAATGGGCTGATGGTGAAGTAGATGTATTATGTATTATGTTATATATCCCTAAAGATATAAATGAATTTTAACAGAAAGTTGGCAACAATAGACAATAGATCCTGTAACCATGGAGAGGTAAATACCTGTCAATTTATGGAAAAAATCACACTGATTAACTCTTTGGTCCTATCACAGTTTACGTATTTACTTATGGCGCTGCCTACTTCCGATGATTCGGTTTTTTTTTTTTTTTATGATATGAGCAAAAAATATTTAACTTTATTTGGAACTCTAAGCCAGACAAAATTAAACGTGCCTATTTATATAATGAATATGAGTTTGGGGGGCTGAAATTATTATTAAAGCATTAAACCTCTCACTAAAAGCTTCACTAATACATAAGTTATACTTCAATCTGAACTGGTTCTCCAATAGATTAGTAAGAAACAAATTGTAAAAAAAATTGCCTTTTTGCCTTTATACATATTATAACTTATAATTTTCGGTTAATTGACAATGAAACCTTGTTCAAAGTATAAACATGCCAACTAGCCAAGGCTGGTTACAATTTATATTTTATCCTCCAGAAAGATCAAATAAATATTACAACAAATATTATCGCTAAACTCAAATATACTAATTGATAAAAAATATATTTATGGAAAGAATGTTTAAAAATTATTATATTTATTTAAGATATTAATAGGAATGGTGGAGTTACGTCACACACATGCAGCTATCGAAAATATGTGGGAATGTCTGCTCAATCCAAAGTTATAACCAAAGCACACTGACCTCAATCCTATAGATAATTTGTAGGCAGAACTGAAAAAGTGTGTGCGAGCAAGGAGGCCTACGAACCTGACTCAGTTACACCAGCTCTGTCAGGAGGAATGGGCCAAAATTCACCCAACTTATTGTGGGAAGCTTGTGGAAGGCTACCCGAAACGTTTGACCCAAGTTAAACAATTTAAAGGCAATGCTACCAAATACTAATTGAGTGTATGTAAACTTCTGACCCAATGGGAATTTGATGAAAGAAATAAAAGCTGAAATAAATAATTATCTCTACTATTATTCTGACATTTCAAATTCTTAAAAAAAAGTGGTGATCCTAACTGACCTAAGACAGGTCATTTTTACTAGGATTAAATGTCAGGAATTTGCCAGGCTTAGGTGTATGTAAACTTCAGACTTCAACTGTATAAACTAGGCAGTGTCAGACGAAGGCCCAAGAAACTGTCAAAGACTCCAGCCACCCTAGTCATAGACTGTTCTCTCTGCTACCGCACGGCAAGCGCTACCGGAGCGCCAAGTCTAGATCCAAAAGGCTCCTTAACAGCTTCTACCCTCAAGCCATAAGACTGCTGAACAATTAATCAAATGGCCACCCAGACTATTTGCATTAACAAAGTTACTTCGGTCTTCTGAAGGTTATAGAGTTCTATAGAGTTTTACCTAGAACCTTTTTCATCCTAAGAACCGTTTTTAGAAGGAAGGGTTCTTTGATGGTTGTTTGAATGGCAAGAAGGGTTCTATGGGAGGCAAGAAGGATTCTATGGGAGGCAAGAAGGATTCTATGGGAGGCAAGAAGGATTCTATGGGAGGCAAGAAGGATTCTATGGGAGGCAAGAAGGATTCTATGGGAGGCAAAAGGATTCTATAATACGGAGGTTGGATGGCATACATATGAATCATGGGATGACTTGCC
>LR778260.1:2416571-2429071 GCA_902810595.1 Coregonus sp. 'balchen'
TCTCTCTCAATCTCTCTCTCTCTCCTCTCCAATCTCGTCTCTCCTCTCTCTCTCTCTCTCCTCCATCTCCTCCATCCCTCTCTCCCCCCTCTCTCCATCTCTCTCTTTTCTTCCCTCTCTCTCCCCTCCTTCTTTCCCTCCCCCTCTCTCTCCCTTCTTCCTCCCATCTTTCCTCCCCTCTCTCTATCTCTCTCCCACTCTCTCCCTTCCCCCTCTCCCCTTTTTCTCCCTCCTCTCCTCCCCCTCTCTCTCCCTCTCTCCCTTCTCTCCTCTCTTCCATCTCCCCCTCTCCCTTATCTCACGTCCCAACGTAGGCGTTTTTTCAATTAGGCCTAATTTGTTGTTTTTCAAAACTCGACACAAACTCAAAAGGTCCCTTGTCCCGGGGGTCCTGTTCCTTTCATTTTGCTTTTATTTTAAAAAAATCTTGCCTTTCCAACATTGGTTTCAAAAAAAAAATGTTTTTAAAAAACTAAAAAACTTAATTTTTTCACCCCCACAACAACCAAGTTCACTTGTCATTGTTCGTCAACCCTTAAAATTTTTATCAAATGGTTTAACATGTTTTCCATTTTGGTACTACATGTAAATACATCCCTGTAAAAGTACTGCAGTAGTAGAGAGAATACTACAGACACTGTGGAATCATTTAACAAAATCTGAAATATATTGATGAAAAACAATACAGTACTGTAAAACATCAAATGCAGTGTTCCTCAACTTGCTTGCTTGTGCTGTAAAAAGCAAAACATAGGAGTGATTACTGTACTTCTACATTTTCATCTACTCTGTCTTGTGGATTTGGCCACAGGTTCTCATCTACATCACAATGGATGTTTTCATTAGCCAAACATCTTGGAAAAAACCTTCGGCCATGGCGAATCCAGGCCTGACACTGGTCTGCCGTGATGTCATTGCATGCGTCATCCATGGCCTGGAGAAGAGTGACTTGTTCATGAGGGCGCCTATCATAAACCTTCCATCTCCATGTGGAGAAAAATTCCTCAATCGGGTTAAGGAAAGGAGAGTATGGGGGGTAAATACAGGGTGGTAAATTGTGCATGTGCCTGAAACCATGCTTGCACCATATGAGCATGGTGGAACCTGACATTATCCCACACAATGACATAGGTCACGCCATCAGCTCTACAGACCTGATCGAGCTCATCAAGGAAGGTTACAAGGAGAGCTGCATTATATGATCCAATACGAGGTCTGCGTCCCACCACACCATCTTCTGATATAGCCACACACATGTGGCACATGTGTCTGTGTGTGTGTGTGTGTCTATGTGTGTGTGGTTGTGTGTTGGTGTGTGGGTGTGTGTGTTGGGTGTGTGTTGTGTGTGTCTATGTGTTGGTAGTGTGTGTTGTGTGGTGTGTGTGTGTGGTGTGTGTGTGTGCTGTATTGGTGTAGTGTGTGTGTTTGTGTGTGTGGTTGTGTGTGTTGTGTGTATGTGTGTTTGTTGTTGGTGTTGTGTTGTGTGGTGTGTTGTGTGTGTGTTTGTCATGTGTGTCTGTGTGTGTGTGTGTGTGTTGTGTTTGTGTGTGTGTGTGTATGTGTGTGTGTGTGTGTGTGTGTGTGTGTGTTGTGTGTGTGTGTGTTGTGTGTGTGTGTGTGTGTGTGTGGTGTGTGTGTGGTGTGTGTGTGTGTGTGTGTGTGTGTGTGTGTGTGTGTGTTGTTGTGTGGTGTGTGTGTGTGTGTGTTGTGTGTGTGTGTGTGTGTGTGTGTTGTGTGCTGTGTGTGTTGTGTGTGTGTGTGTGTGTGTGTGTGTGTGTGTGTGTGTGTGTGTGTGTGTGTGTGTGTGTGTGTGTGTTTGTGTCTGTTCCTGTCGGCTGCTGCGGGGCGGCTGTCCTACTCCATGGCTGGCCCCCCTGTCTTCGCCCCCCTTCTGCTCCGCCCTTCCCACCGAGCACGTCCACCACAAGGAAGGTGACACCAACCTCCTGTGGTGTGTGTGGCATTGAGGGTGGGGTGAGATGAATTATGCCATGCTCCAGGTGATCTAGGCTACAGAGGCGCTAGCTCTCTACTGTATCTCCCTGCTAGCTCTCTACTGTATCTCCCTGCTAGCTCTCTGCTGTATCTCCCTGCTAGCTCTCTGCTGTATCTCCCTGCTAGCTCTCTACTGTATCTCCCTGCTAGCTCTCTACTGTATCTCCCTGCTAGCTCTCTACTGTATCTCCCTGCTAGCTCTCTGCTGTATCTCCCTGCTAGCTCTCTGCTGTATCTCCCTGCTAGCTCTCTACTGTATCTCCCTGCTAGCTCTCTGCTCTATCTCCCTGCTAGCTCTCTGCTCTATCTCCCTGCTAGCTCTCTACTGTATCTCCCTGCTAGCCCTCTGCTGTATCTCCCTGCTAGCTCTCTACTGTATCTCCCTGCTAGCTCTCTACTGTATCTCCCTGCTAGCTCTCTGCTGTATATCCCTGCTAGCTCTCTACTGTATCTCCCTGCTAGCTCTCTGCTGTATCTCCCTGCTAGCTCTCTGCTGTATCTCCCTGCTATCTCTCTACTGTATCTCCCTGCTAGCTCTCTACTGTATCTCCCTGCTAGCTCTCTGCTGTATCTCCCTGCTAGCTCTCTACTGTATCTCCCTGCTAGCTCTCTACTGTATCTCCCTGCTAGCTCTCTGCTGTATTCCCTGCTAAGCTCTCTGCTGTATCTCCCTGCTAGCTCTCTGCTGTATCTCCCTGCTAGCTCTCTACTGTATCTCCCTGCTAGCTCTCTGCTGTATCTCCCTGCTAGCTCTCTACTGTATCTCCCTGCTAGCTCTCTGCTGTATCTCCCTGCTAGCTCTCTGTTGTATCTCCCTGCTAGCTCTCTGTTGTATCTCCCTGCTAGCTCTCTACTGTATCTCCCTGCTAGCTCTCTGTTGTATCTCCCTGCTAGCTCTCTACTGTATCTCCCTGCTAGCTCTCTGCTGTATCTCCCTGCTAGCTCTCTGCTGTATATCCCTGCTAGCTCTCTGCTGTATCTCCCTGCTAGCTCTCTGCTGTATCTCCTGCTAGCTCTCTACTGTATCTCCCCTGCTAGCTCTCTACTGTATCTCCCTGCTACTCTCACTGTATCTCCTGCTAGCTCTCTACTGTATCTCCCTGCTAGCTCTCTACTGTATCTCCCTGCTAGCTCCTACTACTGGATCGTCCCCTGCTACTCTCTACTGTATCTCCCTGCTAGCTCTCTACTAGAATCCTCCTGCTAAGCTCCGCTACGATATCTCCCTGCTAGCTCTCGGACTGATATCTTCCCCGGCTAGCTCTCCTACTGTACTCCCTGCTAGCTTCTCTACGGTATCTCCCCTGCTAGCTCTCCTAACTGTATCGCCCTGGCTAGCTCTCTACTGTATCTCCCTGCTAGCTCTCTACTGTATCCTAGCTATCTCTCCTGCTAGCTCCCTGCTAGTCTCTGCGGTATCTCACCTGCTAGCTCCTAAGCTTATATCTCCCTGCTAAGCTCTCCTACTGTATCTCCCTGCCCCCTGCAGCTCTCTGGCTGTATCTCCCCTGCTAGCTCTCTACTGTATATCCCTGCTAGCTCTCTACTGTATCTCCCTGCTAGCTCCTGCTGTATCTCCCTGCTAGCTCTCTACTGTATCTTCTCCTGCTAGCTCCCTCTAGCTCTGCTGTATCTCCCTGCTAGCTCTCTGCTGTATCTCCCTGCTAGCTCTCTACTGTATCTCCCTTCTAGCTCTCTACTGTATCTCCCTGCTAGCTCTCTACTGTATCTCCCTGCTAGCTCTCTGCTGTATCTCCCTGCTAGCTCTCTACTGTATCTCCCTGCTAGCTCTCTGCTGTATCTCCCTGCTAGCTCTCTACTGTATCTCCCTGCTAGCTCTCTACTGTATCTCCCTGCTAGCTCTCTACTGTATCTCCCTGCTAGCTCTCTGCTGTATCTCCCTGCTAGCTCTCTGTTTTCCCTTCTCCCCCTTTCTCTCTTACTTCTCCCTCCTCTCACCTATTCTAGGAGGGTACTGTGGTCCATGGGGACACCCAAAAACAATTAGTGATATTATTCTAATAGTGAAATTATTTCAAATGCACATGCCAAATGCACACACACACACACACACACACACACACACACACACGCACACAAACACACACACAAATAGACACACATACACACCTCCTGCAGTCAGCTGTAAGGTGAAAACAGCTAGCTATGAATACATGAACAGTATTAAGGGGGCAAAGGTGTGTTTGGTAGAATATATAATTGCTTGTCTGCACGTGCAGTCTGTCACGCTCGTCGGGAACAGAGGAGGACCAAGGCGCAGCGTTGAAGGTGAACATACTTTATTTTAATGAATATACAACCAAAACAACAAACGATAACGTGACGTCTACGGTTTAACACAAACCACACTGGAACAAGATCCCACAACCACTGTGGGAAAACAGCTTGTCTAAATATGGTTCCCAATCAGAGACAACCAGCAACAGCTGACACTCGTTGCCTCTGATTGGGAACCACTCTGGCCAACATAGAAATATAACTACTAGAAAAACAAATGAAACTCACACCCTGGCTCAACATACAAGTGTCCCCAGAGCCAGGGCGTGACAGTACCCCCCCCTAAAGGCGCGGACTCCGACCGCGCCAACTAAATACCACAGGGGAGGGACCGGGTGGGCACTCCGCCTTGGCGGCGGATCCGGCTCCGGGCCTGATCCCCACTCCCTCTCCAACCCCCCAAAGTACCCCTGGTCCGGTCTGGCCCCGCTGACCGGAGCTGGACTGCACACTGGTGGAGCGGATTGCTCTAGCTCCGGCGTGAAGCAGCTGACCGGTGCCGGACCAGGCACCGGTGGAACAGGCACGGGCCGTGCCGGACTGACGACGCACACCACTGGCTTGGTGTGGGGAACAGGCACGGGCCGTGCCGGACTGACGACGCACACCACTGACTTGGTGTGGGGAGCAGGAGCGGGCCGGACCGGGCTGGCGACGCGCACCATTGGCCTGGTGCGGGGAGCAGGAACAGGCCGGGCCGGGCTGGCGACGCGCATCATAGGCTTGGTGCGGGGAGCAGGAGCGGGCCGGACCGGGCTGGCGACGCGCACCATTGGCCTGGTGCGGGGAGCAGGAACAGGCCGGGCCGGGCTGGCGACGCGCACCATAGGCTTGGTGCGGGGAGCAGGAACAGGCCGGGCCGAGCTGGCGACGCGCACCATTGGCTTGGTGCGGGGAGCAGGAACAGGACGGACCGTACTGGGGACACACACCACTGGCCCTACGCAGGGATCTGGAACGGGCCGGACCAGACTGGTAACACACCCCAGTACCTCTCGCCGTGCCTCTACACCTTCCTTCCCCTCTTTGACCAGTGGCCCCCGTAACCTGGCAGCCTCCTCTGCCAACCCGCTGGGCCGCTCTATCGCGGTCTCCTGCTGCCCCGTCGTCCACGGCGTTAGCCCCCCCCTAAAAAATGTCTGGGCTTCTCTCCTACCCGTGGACCAGGTCTCCATACTTCTCGCCAGCCTTTCGCCCTTCTGCTTCCACGTCAAGCCCCTCTCTTGCTCATCCGGCTTGACCCAGTCGAGGAGGCGCTGGATATCCGCCAGAGATTTCCCTGGCGATGGCTCCTGGACCCGCTGCTTGGTCCAGTTCTGGTGGGATCTTCTGTCACGCTCGTCGGGAACAGAGGAGGACCAAGGCGCAGCGTTGAAGGTGAACATACTTTATTTTAATGAATATACGACCAAAACAACAAACGATAACGTGACGTCTACGGTTTAACACAAACCACACTGGAACAAGATCCCACAACCACTGTGGGAAAACAGCTTGTCTAAATATGGTTCCCAATCAGAGACAACCAGCAACAGCTGACACTCGTTGCCTCTGATTGGGAACCACTCTGGCCAACATAGAAATATAACTACTAGAAAAACAAATGAAACTCACACCCTGGCTCAACATACAAGTGTCCCCAGAGCCAGGGCGTGACACAGTCTGATATAGGTGCTTTATCAATCACCCTGTCACATAAACCAAACACACACACAAGATACACGTACAGCAGCGAACCTGATGCAATCATACCAAACTTACTTCCCCTGCCTTTTGTCTCTGAACGCCTACAGTTAATGTCACGGACCAGGCAACCCTGGTGACCGTAGCAACCGAGACAGACAGTCCAGATGATCAGTGACTAAAAAATACACTAATTTCCTCACAAACACAGATACACACAGATACACACAGATACACAGATACACACAGATACACAGATACACACAGATACACACAGATACACACAGATACACAGATACACACAGATACACAGATACACACAGATACACACAGATACACACAGATACACACAGATACACAGATACACACAGATACACACAGATACACACAAACACAGATACACAGATACACACAGATACACACAAACACAGATACACACAGCGATCGATGTGGGGATATGAAGGGAGTTGGTATGTGGGAGGTCTAGGGTGCGACAGTGGACCACAGTGATTTAGAGTATGAGGAGCAGTGTAACAACACAGTGTGATCAAAGACTTAGTAACTTAGTTGTAGTCATGATCTGGTTACCTATAAGTACAAACCTAGTTATGTTTTTGGGGTTATTACATATCTATTAACTTATTTCCGGATATCTTTTAAACTATCCACAATGCACTATTTCTCAACGTCACACAGAGAATCTACTCTCTGCTACCGAGTTCAAATGCTTGCTCGGTAGCTAGCTCAAGCTGGCTAACGTTAGCCACTAGCCATGCTAGCATGTAATTACATTCCATACCAAGTGCTGGCGGTGGTGAGCTACAATCCACCAATCAGGAGGTAGTGTGATGTAAACAATGAACAGATGGGCCACGTGCGTCCTCATGCGCTTCACGGACTTTGTGGCTGTGTTATCTAGTCGGAACCCTTTAGCACGCCAGGCTCATGACACTTAAATGTGCTTAAATTTAAGTTAGTTGCATAAAACATTTGAAGGCAAATTTCCCCGTTAAATTAAGTGAAAAAGTTAAGGAGGTCCCTTAAGGTCTTCATTCAGTATGGACATCAATGCAAATAGCATTTGTGGAGGTGAATGTTGTTTCCTTTGCCCTGGATGCAAAAAGGAAAACATCAATAGGCTTGCTAGGTGTATAACTAGCTAGCTACTTAGCTAAACAATGAAAGGTGCACAATCCATGGCTACAAAGCTAGCTACCTACTCTGTAAGCTAGCTTGACGTGCTAGAACGTAATAGAAACGTAACTAAAATAAACGTATTTTATTATCTTCTGAATCAATTTGTTTCTCCTGTCTTGAATGTACTATTTAAATTGTGCGATCTCCCAAAATAAATGCGATCATTTTGACGAGGTAACCAGAGACTCTGTCTGCCGTACATGTCGTCAAACTACCGTAAAACCCCTTAAGGGCTCTATGCAATGCCCTTAAACAATTCCCTTAGGTAAGGGACAATTATTCTTTAAGGTAAATCCTGGTGCCTTCTTGCCTTGGGCTCAAAACGAAATAGAAAATCATACCTGTTTGCTCTAATTGTGTAGAACCTCGTCTGTTCTCCTTTTTGTTTTTGCGAACTGTTCTCTGTGAAGTAGGCTACGTGATTTTTTAAAAACTTTTTCAAACCTTGGATTAGTGCTAGTGCGCTAGCTGAATGACATCTGTGACTCTATCTATTTTTAGATGTTTCTCGCTATCAGCTGTTGGATTTTCCCATGACTCCTCCCTTCCCCGAGAGAAGCGCCCGCACTCCCCTTGTGCTTTGTAGCTAACTCAGCCTGCACTCTTAAACCTTTACCATCAGATGGGCCCCAGCCATCAATCTGTAAGTCTCTGCTCTATCTGTTTGCTTTTGATCTGCGGTTATGTTTTAGTTGTGTTGTGGGTTTTTTAGTTTTTTTGGGGGGGGGGGGGGGGGATGGGGGGGGGGGGGGGGGGGTAGATCAGCTTTAATATTGCAGATAACATGTAGATTGTGGCTTCCATCAATTGTAATTGGCTGCATCATTGTCACGCCCTGACTCTAGGACTCGTATTTGTTGAGTCAGGGTGTGTATTTTCTGTGTCGTGTTGTGCTATGTTTATTGTCTATGGTTAGATCTAGTAATTATAGATCTATGTTGGCATGTGTGGTTCCCAATCAGAGGCAGCTGTTGCTCGTTGTCTCTGATTGGGGACCATACTTAGGCAGCCTTTTGGCACCTGTTAGTTGTGGGATCTTGTTCCATGTGAGGTATGTTATTTGTCTACCTTGGACTTCACGTTTCGTTTGTTGTTTTGTCGTGTGTTCAGTACGTAAATAAATATGAATGCATATCACGCTGCGCCTTGGTCCTTCTCGTACATGAACGATCGTGACAATCATTTCCAATCCCCCATCTTTTTTTGGTAAATATATATATACAGTACCAGTCAAACGTTTGGACACACCTACTCATTCAAGGATTTTACTTTATTTTTACTATTTTCTTCATTGTAGAATAGTGAATAGTGAAGACATCAATACTATGAAATAACACATATGGAATCGTGTAGTAACCAAAAAAGTGTTAAACAAATAAAAATATATTTTAGATTTTAGATTCTTCAAAGTAGCCACCCTTTGCCTTGATGACAGCTTTGCACACTCTTGGCATTCGCTCAACCAGCTTCACCTGGAATGCTCCAGTCTTGAAGGAGTTCCCACATATGCTTAGCACTTGTTGGCTGCTTTTCCTTCACTCTGTGGTCCGACTCATCCCAAACCATCTCAATTGGGTTGAGGTCGGGTGATTGTGGAGGCCAGATCATCTGATGCATCATTCCATCACTCTCCTTCTTGGTAAAATAGCCCTTACACAGCCTGGAGGTGTGTTTTGGGTCATTGTCCTGTTGAAAAACAAATGATAGTCCCACTAAGCACAAACCAGATGGGAGGGCGTATTGCTGCAGAATGCTGTGGTAGCCATGCTGATTAAGTGTGTCTTGAATTCTAAATAAATCACTGACAGTGTCACCAGCAAAGCACCCCCACACCATCACACCTCCTCCTACATGCTTCATGGTGGGAACCACACATGCGGAGATCATCCGTTCACCTACTCTGCGTCTGACAAAGACACAGCGGTTGGAACCAAAAATCTCAAATTTGGACTCATCAGACCAAAGGACAGATTTCCACCAGTATAATGTCCATTGCTTGTGTTTCTTGGTCCTAGCAAGTCTCTTCTTATTATCGGTGTCCTTTAGTAGTGGTTTCTTTGCAACAAATCGACCATGAAGGCCTGATTCACACAGTCTCCTCTGAACAATTTATGTTGAGATGTGTCTGTTACTTGAACCATTTATTTGGGCTGTAATTTCTGAGTCTGTTAACTCTAATGAACTTATCCTCTGCAGCAGAGGTAACTCTGGGTCTTCCTTTCCTGTGGCAGTCCCCATGAGAACCAGTTTCATCATAGATGGTTTTTGTGACTGCACTTGAAGAAACTTTCAAAGTTCTTGAAATGTTCCAGATTGACTGACCTTCATGTCTTAACGTAATGATGGACTGTCGTTTCTCTTTGCTTATTTGAGCTGTTCTTGACATAATATGGACTTGGTCTTTTACCAAATAGGGCTATCTTCTGTATACCCCCCTACCTTGTCACAACAGAACAGGCTCAAACGCAATAAGAAGGAAAGAAAGGCGAGCGATTACGCAAACAGTGCGCAAAACACCAAAATACAATGGGTACGCAAACATCAGCGTCTACACTCCAAACATAGGAGCAAAATACACGGCTCCGACCGACAGGCGGAACAATTACACACAACACAAGACTAACAAAACGAGGAACTTATAGGAGACATAATTAACACTAAAAGGAGGTGTACAGGTGTACAAAGAAGACAAAACCAAACAAACATCGATAACATACAACGGTGGCGGCTAGTACTCCGGGGACGACGACCGCCGAAGCCTGCCCGAGCAAGGAGGAGGAGCAGCCTCGGCCGAAACCGTGACAGCTAGATGTGTCTGGGGGATGGTTTGGTTTGGTTTGATTTGATTTTTTTTTATATCGTTTGTTTACCAGAGACAATGTGAAGAACAACATGTTAGGATAAAGAGTAGATCAAGTGTAGTTTTACCTGGTGATTTTCCTTATCGTAGGTTACTACTTTCACCACTAGTTTACTGTTTACTGACTCACTCTGTTTAGCACATGGCCTCACGTGAATACTTAAAGGTAATGGGTGGGGCCAAGGCTTAAGAGGGTGTGAACGATGCTGAATGGGCGTACTCAAACAAGAGGTCCTCTGTAGCTCAGCTGGTAGAGCACGGCGCTTGTAATGCCAGAGTAGTGGGTTCGATCCCCGGGACCACCCATACACAAAAAAAAATGTATGCACGCATGACTGTAAGTTGCTTTGGATAAAAGCGTCTGCTAAATGGCATATTATTATTATAAGAGCTCTTGAGCAAGTCTGAAAACGTATCACATTTTATCACATTTTCGAATAAGCATAACTTTCCCATGTTTCCTCCAACTGTACCATTTTGAAGCTCTGAGTCTGTACTTTTATAAAAGGCACTCTTGGAACAACAGACTCGATTAGCGAATGTAGTCACATACACTGAGTGTACAAAACACCTATTACCAAAGGCACTTAAATATTTTGTCTTGCCCATTCACCCTCTGAATGGGCACACGTACACAATCCATGTCTCAAATGTATCAAGGCTTTAAAAATCTGTCTTTAACCTGTCTCCTCCCCTTCATTTACACAGATTTAAGTGGATTTAACAAGTGACATCAATAAGGGATCATAGCTTTCACCTGGATTCACCTGGTCAGTCCATGTCATGGAAAGAGCAGGTGTCCTTAATGTTTTGTCACTCAGTGTACATATATATTTATATTCTCGTTCTGATATTTCTTAATTTCTTATTTTTTTGTATTTTGGGTATTTTTTGTTCATTGTACGTTATTAAAGATGCAACGTTGATAGGGTAGTAATATTGTGATGTAGGCCTACTGCAAATGCTGTAGGTTTTCTGGTACAGCCTCCAACAGCTCCACTTGTGATTCTACAGGTTCTAGGTCTGTTATATCAGTGTTGCATCACTAGTGACTCTGGTCTAAGATCACAACCCAGCCCATTATTAACACCATGACAACCAGCAACACCCAGGCCATCATCATCATCATCACCATGGTGATGAGCAGATACCAGCCCCTAACAACAGCCAATGATGAGAGAGAAGGGGGAGGAGACAGAGAGAGACACAAAGAGAGAGACAGACAGACAGACAGACAGACAGACAGAGAGTGAGAGAGACAGAGAGAGACAGAGAGAGAGAGAGAGACAGAGAGAGACACAGAGAGAGACACACAGAGAGAGACACACAGAGAAGAGGATGATAGAGAGAGATAGAGGAGAGAGAGAGAGAATATATAGAAGATGATTGCTATATAGAGAGCGATTAGCGACAGAAGACAGAGACGAGTAGACATCAGGAAGATAGACGAGACAGAGCAAGATACAGAGACTAAACGAGACTCAGACAGAGCCAGAGATACATAGAATATAGAGAGAACTATACAGAGACACGATAGATATATAGAGAGAAAGAGAAGAGAAGTATACGACAGAGACATACTAGTAACAATAGAGAAGCTAGACACTAGATAGATAGAGATACTACAGAGACAGAGCAAGACAAAGGAGAACATATACGAGAGGATAGCAGTAGACAGACAACACAGAGAGATGTAGACAGAAGAATGACCCCCTATGGTCTGCAGCTCTATCTGCCGTCGAGAGATCCTTATATCCTTACGCGATATTATTTCTTCTCTTCTCCCGTACAACTATTCTCAAAGCAACAGTATACGTCGGATGAGATCACCTGCTGCATATCTATTTTAAGGCTGTAGTCAGGAATATCTCTCCCAAGCAACAAGCTCAGAAAACCTCCAAGCCCCCCGCTGCCATGACAACCCGTGAGACAGCAGGGAACCATAACCAGATAACATCCAGTCTGGTCACCTGAGACAACATGGAACCATAACCAGATAACATCCAGTCTGGTCACCTGAGACAACATGGAACCATAACCAGATAACATCCAGTCTGGCCGCTCGCTGTAATGATCAATTAGACAACCAATCAGCCAATCAATCAACCAATCAATCAACTGACCAACCAACCAACCAACCAATAACTCAATCACAAAATAATGCTATTGATCAATGTTTGAAATTGGAAGTAGGCGTACTTGAAACTACTTTCACTACAACTACTTCTACTAGCACTTAGGCCCACCATGTTTCAACTTGAGATCCACACAGAGAGAGTGACAGAAGAAGGGGAAAGGGCAGGTGATCTCTTCCTTCCTCTCTAATCCCCCGCCTCGTCTGAGAGTTTTCGCCATCCGTTTCCATGGCAATGCCGTCTGCATTGCACCAAGAACCCCCTACCGAGGTGCTCACCAGCCTTTCTCCCCCGCTCTCTCTCTCTATATATATACAGTAACAGTCAAAAGT
>LR778260.1:2434071-2438309 GCA_902810595.1 Coregonus sp. 'balchen'
GGTAATGTAGTAGATCATATCTACAGGTGGGGTGAGTATAGTAATATTAGTGGTAATGTAGTAGATCATATCTACAGGTGGGGTGAGTATAGTAATATTAGTGGTAATGTAGGAGATCATATCTACAGGTGGGGTGAGTATAGTAATATTAGTGGTAATGTAGTAGATAATATCTACAGGTGGGGTGAGTATAGTAATATTAGTGGTAATGTAGGAGATCATATCTACAGGTGGGGTGAGTATAGTAATATTAGTGGTAATGTAGTAGATCATATCTACAGGTGGGGTGAGTATAGTAATATTAGTGGTAATGTAGTAGATAATATCTACAGGTGGGGTGAGTATAGTAATATTAGTGGTAATGTAGTAGATAATATCTACAGGTGGGGTGAGTATAATAATATTAGTGGTAATGTAGGAGATAATATCTACAGGTGGGGTGAGTATAGTAATATTAGTGGTAATGTAGGAGATCATATCTACAGGTGGGGTGAGTATAGTAATATTAGTGGTAATGTAGGAGATCATATCTACAGGTGGGGTGAGTATAGTAATATTAGTGGTAATGTAGTAGATCATATCTACAGGTGGGGTGAGTATAGTAATATTAGTGGTAATGTAGTAGATCATATCTACAGGTGGGGTGAGTATAGTAATATTAGTGGTAATGTAGGAGATCATATCTACAGGTGGGGTGAGTATAGTAATATTAGTGGTAATGTAGTAGATCATATCTACAGGTGGGGTGAGTATAGTAATATTAGTGGTAATGTAGGAGATCATATCTACAGGTGGGGTGAGTATAGTAATATTAGTGGTAATGTAGGAGATCATATCTACAGGTGGGGTGAGTATAGTAATATTAGTGGTAATGTAGTAGATCATATCTACAGGTGGGGTGAGTATAGTAATATTAGTGGTAATGTAGTAGATCATATCTACAGGTGGGGTGAGTATAGTAATACTAGTGGTAATGTAGGAGATCATATCTACAGGTGGGGTGAGTATAGTAATATTAGTGGTAATGTAGGAGATCATATCTACAGGTGGGGTGAGTATAGTATATTAGTGGTAATGTAGGAGATCATATCTACAGGTGGGGTGAGTATAGTAATATTAGTGGTAATGTAGTAGATCATATCTACAGGTGGGGTGAGTATAGTAATATTAGTGGTAATGTAGTAGATCAAGGACTAGATAAAATGAGTTCTTTCAAATCAAATCAAATCAAATGTTATGTGTCACATACACGTGTTTAGCAGATGTTATAGCGGGTGTAGCGAAATGCTTGTGCTTCTAGCTCCGACAGTGCAGTAATATCTAACAATTACACAACATATACCATATACCCAATATACACAAAAAAAGTAAGGAATGGGATTTAAGAATATATACATGGACAAGCAATGACAGAGCGTCATGGACTAAGATACAGAATAATATTATAGAATAGAATGCAGTATATACATATGAGATGAGTAGTGCAAGATATGTAAACATTATTAAAGTGACTAGTGTTCCATTTCTTAAAGTGGCCAGTGATTTCAATAGGTAGCAGCAGCCTCTAATGTGCTAGTGATGGCTATTTAACAGTCTGATGGCCTTGAGATATAAGCTGTTTTTCATTCTCTCGGTCCCAGCTTTGATGCACCTGTTCTGACCTCGCCTTCTGGATGATAGCGGGGTGAACAGGCAGTGGGTCGGGTGGTTGATGTCCTTGATGATCTTTTTGTCCTTCCTGTGACATCGGGTGCTGTATGTGTCTTGGAGGGCGGGTAGTTTGCCCCCGGTAATGCGTTCGGCAGACCGCACCACCCTCTGGAGAGCCCTGCGGTTGTGGGCGGTGCAGTTGCCGTACCAGGCGGTGATACAGCCCGACAGGATGCTCTCAATTGTGCATCTGTAAAAGTTTGTGAGGCTTTTAGGTGATAAGCCACATTTCTTCAGCCACCTGAGGTTGAAGAGGCTCTGTTGCACCTTCTTCACCACACTGTCTGCGTGGGTGGACCATTTCAGTTTGTCGGTGATGTGTACGCCAAGGAACTTGAAGCTTTCCACCTTCTTCACTGTGGTCCCCACGATGTGGATAGGGGGGTGAACCCTCTGCTGTTTCCTGAAGTCCACGATCATCTCCTTTGTTTTGTTGATGTTGAGTGAGAGGTTATTTTCCTGGCACCACACTCCCAGAGCCCTCACCTCCTCCCTGTAGGCGGTCTTGTCATTGTTGGTAATCAAGCCTACTACTGTTGTGTCGTCTGCAAACTTGATGATTGAGTTGGAGGCGTGCTTGGCCACGCAGTCATGGGTGAACAGGGAGTACAGGAGGGGGCTGAGCACGCACTCTTGTGGGGCCCCAGTGTTGAGGATCAGCGAAGTGGAGATGTTATTTCCTACCTTCACCACCTGGGGACGGCCCGCCAGGACCCAGTTGCACAAGGCAGGGTTCAGACCCAGGGCCTCGAGCTTAATGATGTGGCAGTGTCCTAATTAAAAGTACACAACGCAGAACGAACCACGCCAGTTTGTAGCGTGGTTCGTTCTGATGAGCTTGGAGGGTACTATGGTGTTGAATGCTGAGCTATAGTCAATGAACATCATTCTTACATAGGTATTCCTCTTGTCCAGATGGGATAGGGCAGTGTGCAGTGTGATGGCAATTGCATCGTCTGTGGATCTATTGGGCGGTAAGCAAATTGAAGTGGGTCTAGGGTGACAGGTAAGGTAGAGGTGATATGATCCTTGACTAGTCTCTCAAAGCACTTCATGATGACAGAGGTGAGTGCTACAGGGCGATAGTCATTTAGTTCAGTTACCTTTGCTTTCTTGGGTACAGGAACAATGGTGGCCATCTTGAAACATGTGGGAACAGCAGACTGGGAAAGGGAGAAATTGAATATGTCCATGAACACACGACCCAGCTCGTCTGCGCATGCTCTGAGGACGCGGCTAGGGATGCCGTCTGGGCTGGCAGCCTTGCAGGGGTTAACATGCTTAAATGTCTTAATCACGTTGGCCATGGAGAAGGAGAGGCCACAGTCCTTGGTAGTGGGCCTCATCAGTGGCACTGTGTTATCCTCAAAGCGGGTGAAGAAGGTGTTTAGCTTGTCTGAAAACGAGACGTCGGTATTGTAGTCCGTGATTGTCTGTAGACCCTGCCACATACGTCTCGTGTCTGAGCCGTTGAATTGCAACTCCACTTTGTCTCTATATTGATGTTTTGCCAGTTTAATTGCCTTGCGGAGGGAATAACTACACTGTTTGTTTTCTGCCATATTCCCAGTCACCTTGCCATGGTTGAATGCGGTGGTTCGCGCTTTCAGATTTGCGCGAATGCTGCCGTCTATCCACGGTTTCTGGTTAGGGTAGGTTTTATAGTCACAGTGGGCACAACATCACCTATACACTTCCTGATGAACTCAGTCACCGTATTAGTATATACGTCAATATTATTCTCTGACGCTACCCGGAACATATCCCAGTCCGCTTGATCAAAACAATCTTGAAGCGTAGATTCCGATTGGTCAGACCAGCGTTGAATAGTCCATAGCACGGGTACTTCCTGTTTGAGTTTCTGCCTATAAGAAGGGAGGAGCAAAATGGAGTCGTGGTCAGATTTGCCGAAAAGAGGGCGGGGGAGGACCTTGTATGCATCTTGGAAGTTGGAGTAGCAGTGGTCGAGTGTTTTACCAGCGCGAGTACTACAGTCGATGTGTTGATAGAACTTCGGTAGCCTTTTCCTCAAATTTGCTTTGTTAAAATCCCCAACTACAATAAATGAAGTCTCAGGATATGTGGTTCCAGTGAAGTTCCTTGAGGGCCGTCGTGGTATCGGCTTGAGGGGGGATATACACGGCCGTGACTATAACCAAAGATAATTATCTTGGGAGATAATACAGTCGGCATTTGATTGTGAGATATTCTAGGTCGGGTGAACAGAAGGACTCGAGTTCCTCTATGTTACTACAATTACACATCATGAAAACACACACCTTCTGCCCTTCTGCTTCCCGGAGAGATATTTATTCATGTCTGCGCGATGAACTGAGAACCCATCTGGCTGGACCGATTCTGACAGAATATTGTACACACACTGAGTGACAATGGGCTTGACACAGTGGAGAATACATCCAGGGTATCAATAGTGTTCATACCTGTCAACCACAGAACAATGTGTTATGTAAACATCCCAATGGTTTGATTACCATATGACAATTTGATAAGATTCAAGAGTGGAAAGG
>LR778260.1:2438409-2455909 GCA_902810595.1 Coregonus sp. 'balchen'
TGGGTCCCTTTTTTGGGGCAGCTGTAGCGTGTGAGGGGCTCATCAGAAGATAGAGAAGGTGATGAGTCCACGGAGGGTTCGTTCGAGGCATTGACTGACGTGTAGTCGATAGTGAGATAGCTATAGTAGAGAATGAGAGAAGGCTAGTAAAACAGTGACTAGAATCATTGTAGTTTAAACACAGTACTTTAGACTCCTAAGATGACCTAAGGCGCGTTCACAGCCTCCTTAGCTAAGGGAGATATTAGCCCGGGGCTAAGCGAGTGTTCAGACTTGCACATTCTAACGTGGGCTAGCATCAACCTAGCTGGCCCTGCTCCGGAGCAGGGTTAGAGATGACTTTTTCGGGATTAGCCCCCAAAACAACGGTGCAAAAATAGCCAGTGTGAAACAGGGTCATGTACAAAAGCCCCACTTTCACTTAATGTAATGTGTTCTGCACGTTATTTTGATAAGTCAATTCATGCTATTTAATCCTTCCATCTGAGGACAAAAAAACAAAATACATTCATCTGTGCAAAAAATGGTTGCTATGCAGGCTGGCTAATTTCTTCTAACTTAGCCAACTAAAGCTACAAACTCTACAGCTGGAACGGCAGTAAACTGCTCAATTTCCCTCCTTTTCATAGCTTTTCTATTAACATTTAATTGCATATATCCATGATAATAATATTGTTGCATGATTTCGCCTGGATCAGAATAGTTTGTCTCGTTCGTTCACAGCATTCTCTGTACAGGGGAGAGATCAAATTTCAAAAGTGAAACATTGTTTCCGATGTCGGACAGGCAGAGAGCAAGGTTTGTACAAACCATCACTGTTGGAAATCAAATGCTAGGCCAGAAGCAATATGAAATAATGTGTTAATTAATGTGTAATGTGCTTTATAACGTTGGTCTCGTGTCAGAGATCGCATGGTCGCATGTTGTGTTTGTCCGTTAGCCCAGGGCTGAACACACGCTAAGCTAACCCAGGGCTGAACACACGCTAAGCTAACCCAGGGCTGAACACACGCTAAGCTAACCCAGGGCTGAACACACGCTAAGCTAACCCAGGGCTGAACACACGCTAAGCTAACCCAGGGATGAACACACGCTAAGCTAACCCAGGGCTGAACACACGCTACGCTAGCCCAGGGCTGAACACACGCTAAGCTAACCCAGGGCTGAACACACGCTACGCTAGCCCAGGGCTGAACACACGCTAAGCTAACCCAGGGCTGAACACACGCTAAGCTAACCCAGGGCTGAACACACGCTACGCTAGCCCAGGGCTGAACACACGCTAAGCTAACCCAGGGCTGAACACACGCTAAGCTAACCCAGGGCTGAACACACGCTAAGCTAACCCAGGAATGAACACACGCTAAGCTAACCCAGGGCTGAACACACGCTAAGCTAACCCAGGGCCAGTCTAGCCCTGGGGCTAAGAACAATGCGGCATGAAAAGGCCTCGTGTCCCACTGAAGGTAAAAATCACACTCTTCACTCATAACAAAATGATTACGTTACATTACGTCAGGTCTGTCTGGTCGTTCACAACACAATTCAAGTCATAAAAAAAATGTATCTTTAATTACAATAATTACAAGTGGGATGCAGACACATCTCTGTAGAAACACACCAGTCACATTCACGCCATACTCTGTGGTAGAAGACGGCTAACGAGACTGTCACGCCCTGGCTCTGGGGACTCTTATATGTTGAGCCAGGGTGTGTAGGGTCTATGTTTTGTGGTCTATGTTCAGTTTCTAGTTCATGTGTTTTCTAGGTTGGCCGGGGTGGTTCTCAATCAGAGGCAACGAGAATCAGCTGTTGCTTGTTGTCTCTGATTGGGAACCATACTTAGGCAGCCTGTTGTGCACTTGTGTTTTGTGGGATCTTGTTCCGTGTTGGTTTGTGTTGTTAACCGAGGACTTCACGTTTCGTTTGGATGTTTTGTATTTTGTATCGTGTTGCCAGTACACTATTAAAAAGATGTACGCATATCACACTGCGCCTTGGTCCAATCATTATGACGATCGTGACAGAAGACAACAAACTGACAAGGATGGAGGAGGTTGTTCTTACTGAAGGCACACAAAAACAAAGTCTGGAACCCTGTTGAAAACATCAACTTTGATTCCATTTACAGATTTATGTCACGATAGGATTCAACTTCAGCTCAGAATCAAATGAACCCATTGGATCAATCCATGAACTTGAGTCACGCAATGATGACGTCATGGACATGAGTCATAGTGGTGATGTCATCAAGAGACAGACGTTATCTTCAGATAATGAACAAAAAAAAGGCACTTTTCCTTGTTTGTTCATTTGTGATTTAGATCTTTCCAATTTAATAGGAGTTAATTTGACAAGCAGGTCACAAGGTGAGGCCAAAATGACTGATGTCCCACCCGGGACGAAGAGGACTAAGAAAGGAAGTATTTCTGCAAAAATGACTATAGGGCCTTCTAGTGACACATACCTCTTCTCCTATAGAACTGGGGCTTCTTTCTAAGGTAGTTGGTACCTGAGTACTCTGGTTCTCCACAGGCCTCAGCTGAGCCAGGGGCTAGAGAAGTGGGGTTACCCAGAGTAAGGCCCTCTGTAGTGGGGGTGGGAGGTGGAGTAGTCCCCCTGGGGCTGGACACTAGCTGGTTCAGATTCTGGTTCAGACTTCTTCTTTTTCCTACTCACGTGATAGTAGTGTTTCTTGGGCTGGAGACAACACAGAAAGACAGACAGAAGTTTCAAGTCAGTGAGTTCAACATCTGACAACCATAAATACTCACGTTAATAGTTTTAAACGTAATTCCAGCGATTCATAAGGTATGTCTTTATGTAAAATTCTCAGAAACACAGAACTGTCAAGTGATGTTTGTTCCTATTGTATACAGAGGGTCAGTCATGTCAAACCACATCGTTGGAAGAACATTGCCATAACGTTTGCCCACCTGTCCACTCCAGGTATCCGATGATCACCTTGTCACACAGCTCACAGGTAAGACGGCTTCTCTTGTTCCTCTGCCCCCGCCCCGTCCACTCTCATTGGCTCAACGGTAGGCCGCTCCCCCGAAGGTGGAGTTAAAGAGGAGGAAGTGAGCAAAATCAAATCGGTAGAGAGGTGTCGAGGTAGAGAGATAGAGAGGTCGAGGTCGAGGTCGAGGTCGAGGTAGAGATATAGAGAGAACTGAGTAAGTAATGTTCAGTCTGAAGCTACTTTGAAAGCCTAAAATGAAATGAACATTAAAATAATCTCTAGATATTTTACTCAATAAAGACTGAATGCTAAGTTAAAAGGCTACCAAGCTTGCTAGGAAAGAACCGACCCGGCTGCAACATTAATTAGTGAGAGGCGTGAAGCCCCTGAGCCCAACAATGGCAGCAGAGTTCCTCCCCCACCCAAATGCAGAGGCCTCTTTAGCCCCTTGCTCCATGGCTTCCCTCTGTTTAGAGATCACCACAGTACCCCCCTTGGATGTTAAAAATGACAAGGCACGGAAAGAGTACAAAGAGAAGCTCCTCATGGACAATCCAGAGACACTTTTTGCTGACTGCTACAAAAATGGGAACGTAAGCAAACTAATCTTCCACACAGACCAACCCTGGGCATGGCACACAGCCATAAGAGCCCACTGGCCCTCTTTTAAGAGAGAGGGTATTGGCGGAGGGTGGTGCAGGGCAACAGTGGAGGGCAACTTCATACATTTCCAAAATGACTTCCACAGAATCGAAGTTAGAGCACAACAGGAGAAGCTTTCTCTTGGTGACGACCCCCCCCCCCCCCCCCCCCCCGAGTGCATTGTATCACCCCCCTCCCCCCCAGCACTGAATGATCCCAGGTCCCACAACTGCACTGCTCCTCCATCACTGAGAGGGATGAATTCACCGAGCTGGAGAGAGACATGGTGGAGCTCAGAGAGCTGGTCCACACACTCCAGACAGAACAGACACTAAAACAGACCAGCACAACACCACCCCCCCTACAGTACCCAGAGGGCTGAAACAGACCAGCACAACACCACCCCCCCCTACAGTACCCAGAGGGCTGAAACAGACCAGCACAACACCACCCCCCCCTACAGCACCCAGAGGGCTGAAACAGACCAGCACAACACCACCCCCCCTACAGCACCCAGAGGGCTGAAACAGACCAGCACAACACCACCCCCCCCTACAGCACCCAGAGGGCTGAAACAGACCAGCACAACACCACCCCCCTATAGTACCCAGAGGGCTGAAAACAGACCAGCACAACACCACCCCCCTATAGTACCCAGAGGGCTGAAACAGACCAGCACAACACCACCCCCCCCCCCCCCCCCCCCCCCCCCCCCTACAGTACCCAGAGGGCTGAAACAGACCAGCACAACACCATCCCCCCTACAGTACCCAGAGGGCTGAAACAGACCAGCACAACACCACCCCCCCCCCCCTACAGTACCCAGAGGGCTGAAACAGACCAGCACCCCCCCTACAGTACCCAGAGGGCTGAAACAGACCAGCACAACAACACCCCCCCTACAGTACCCAGAGGGCTGAAACAGACCAGCACAACACCACCACCACCCCCCCCCCCCCCCCCCTACAGTACCCAGAGGGCTGAAACACACCAGCACAACACCACCCCCCCCCTACAGTACCCAGAGGGCTGAAACAGACCAACACAACACCACCCCCCCCCTACAGTACCCAGAGGGCTGAAACAGACCAGCACAACACCACCCCCCCTACAGTACCCAGAGGGCTGAAACAGACCAGCACAACACCACCCCCCCCCCCTACAGTACCCAGAGGGCTGAAACAGACCAGCACAACAGCACCCACCCTACAGTACCCAGAGGGCTGAAACAGACCAGCACAACACCCCCCCCCCCCCCCCCCCCCCCCCCCTACAGTACCCAGAGGGCTGAAACAGACCAGCACAACACCACCCACCCTACAGTACCCAGAGGGCTGAAACAGACCAGCACAACACCACCCCCCCCTACAGTACCCAGAGGGCTGAAACACACCAGTACAAATCAAATCAAATCACATTTTATTGGCCACATGCGCCGAATACAACAGGTGCAGACATTACAGTGAAATGCTTACTTACAGCCCTTAACCAACAGTGCATTTATTTTTTACAAAAAAGTAAAAATAAAACAACAACAAAAAAAGTGTTGAGAAAAAAAGAGCAGAAGTAAAATAAAATAACAGAAGGGAGGCTAAATATACAGGGGGGTACCGGTGCAGAGTCAATGTGCAGGGGCATCGGCTAGTTGAGGTAGTTGAAGTAATATGTACATGTGGGTAGAGTTAAAGTGACTATGCATAAATAATTAACAGAGTAGCAGCAGCGTAAAAGGATGGGGTGGGGGGGCAGTGCAAATAGTCCGGGTAGCCATGATTAGCTGTTCAGGAGTCTTATGGCTTGGGGGTAGAAGCTGTTGAGAAGTCTTTTGGACCTAGACTTGGCACTCCGGTACCGCTTGCCGTGCGGTAGCAGAGAGAACAGTCTATGACTAGGGTGGCTGGAGTCTTTGACAATTTTGAGGTCCTTC
Source organism: Coregonus sp. 'balchen' (assembly GCA_902810595.1). Lineage (NCBI taxonomy): Eukaryota > Metazoa > Chordata > Actinopteri > Salmoniformes > Salmonidae > Coregonus > Coregonus sp. 'balchen'. The sequence goes on from LR778260.1 coordinate 2,443,941, forward strand.
CTCTGACACTGCCTGGTATAGAGGTCCTAGATGGCAGGAAGCTTGGCCCCAGTGATGTACTGGGCCGTACGCACTACCCTCTGTAGTGCCTTGCGGTCGGAGGCCAAGCAGTTGCCATACCAGGCGGTGATGCAACCAGTCAGGATGCTCTCGATGGTGCAGCTGTAGAATTTTTTGAGGATCTGAGGACCCATGCCAAATCTTTTCAGTCTCCTGAGGGGGAATAGGCTTTGTCGTGCCCTCTTCAAGACTGTCTTGGTGTGTTTGGACCATGATAGTTCGTTGGTGATGTGGACACCAAGGAACTTGAAGCTCTCAACCTGTTCCACTACAGCCCCGTCGATGAGAATGGGGGCGTGCTCAGTCCTCTTTTTTTTCCTGTAGTCCACAATCATCTCCTTTGTCTTGGTCACGTTGAGGGAGAGGTTGTTATCCACCCCCTTACAGTACTCAGAGGGCTGAAACAGAGCAGCACAACACCCCCCCCCCCCCCCCCCCCCACCCCCCCCCCCTACAGTACCCAGAGGGCTGAAACAGACCAGCACAACACCACCCCCCCCTACAGTACCCAGAGGGCTGAAACAGACCAGCACAACACCACCCCCCCTACAGTACCCAGAGGGCTGAAACAGACCAGCACCCCCCCCCCCCCCCTACAGTACCCAGAGGGCTGAAACAGACCAGCACAACACCCCCCCCCCCCCCCCCCCCCTACAGTACCCAGAGGGCTGAAACAGACCAGCACAACACCACCCCCCCCTACAGTACCCAGAGGGCTGAAACAGACCAGCACAACACCACCCCCCCTACAGTACCCAGAGGGCTGAAACAGACCAGCACAAACACCCCCCCCCCCCCCCCCCCCCCCCTACAGTACCCAGAGGGCTGAAACAGACCAGCACAACACCACCCCCCCCCCCCCCCCCCCCCCCCCCCCCCCTACAGTACCCAGAGGGCTGAAACAGACCAGCACAACACCACCCCCCCCCCCCCCCTACAGTACCCAGAGGGCTGAAGGTGTGAGATAGACGGCTGTCTGAGAGAGCTGGCTGCACTCCGGTATGAGGTCAGAGAACTTAAGGAGGAGAGAGAGGAACACATGGCACAGCTAATAGAGGAACACAGAGTCCAGCTAACAGAGGAACACACAGTCCAATGTGAGCAAGACAAAGGAGTTGATCGTGGACTACAGGAAAAGGCGGGCCTAACAGGCCCCCATTAACATCGACGGGGCTGTAATGGAGCGGGTCGAGACTTTCAAGTTCCTTGGTGTCCACATCACCAACAAACTATCATGGTCCAAACACACCAAAACAGTTGTGAAGAGGGCGCGACAACACCTTTTCCCCCTCAGGAAACTGAAAAGATTGTCATGGGTCCCCAGATCCTCAAAAAGCTGCAGCATCGCGAGCATCCTGACCGGTTGCATCACCGCCTGGTATGGCAACTGCTCGGCATCTGACCGTAAGGTGCTACAGAGGGTAACGCGAACGGCCCAGTACATCACTGGGGCCAAGCTTCCTGCCATCCAGGACCTCTATACTAGGAGGTGTCAGAGGAAAAGCCCAAAAATTGTCAGAGACTCCAGTCACCCAAGTCATAGACTGTTATCTCTGCTACCGCGCGGCAAACGGTACTGGAGCGCCAAGTCTAGGACCAAAAGGCTCCTTAACAGCTTATACCCCCAAGCCATAAGACTGCTGAACAATTAATCAAATGGCCACCCAGACTTTGTACATTGACACCTCCCCCCTTTGTTTTTACACTGCTGCTACTCACTGTCTATTATCTATGGATAGTCACTTTACCCCTACCTACATGTAAAATTACCTCGACTAACCTGTACCCCCACACATTGACTCGGTACCGGTACCCCCTGTATATATCCTCGTTATTGTTATTTTATTGCGTTACTTTTTATAATTGTTTACTTTAGTTTATTTTGTAAATATTTTCTTAACTCTTTCTTGAACTGCATTGTTGGTTAAGGGCTTGTAAGTAAGCATTTCACGGTAAGGTTGTATTCGGCGCATGTGACAAATAACATTTTATTTAATGATTTGAAACAGGGAAGAGACTCAGGGGTTAACTTGGTATAGAGCAGACCTAACCCACTCTATTAGTCAAAACAGGAACATTTTACATCTGGCTAGAAATTAATAAGGAAATAATCTCAACAGAGAAACATGTCCTCATGTCTGCTACCTATATCCCCCCACTAGAATCCCCATACTTTAACGATGACAGCTTCTCCATCCTGGAGATGGGAATCAATCATTTCCAGGCCCAGGGACATGTTCTAGTCTGTGGCAACCTAAATGCCAGAACTGGACAAGAACCTGACACTCTCAGCACACAGGGGGACAAACACCTACCTGGAGGCAACAGTATTCCCTCCCAAATATGCCACCCTAGACACAACTATGACAAAACAACCAACAAAAATGAGTCACAACTCCTGCAGCTCTGTCGCACACTGGGTATGTACACTGCCCAAAAAAATAAAGGGAACACTTAAACAACACAATGTAACTCCAAGTCAATCACACTTCTGTGAAATCAAATTGTCCACATAGGAAGCAACACTGATTGACAATACATTTCACATGCTGTTGTGCAAATAGAATAGACAACAGGTGGAAATTATAGGCAATTAGCAAGACACCCCCAATAAAGGAGTGGTTCTGCAGGTGGTGACCACAGACCACTTCTCAGTTCCTATGCTTCCTGGCTGATGTTTTGGTCACTTTTGAATGCTGGCAGTGCTTTCACTCTAGTGGTAGCATGAGACGGAGTCTACAACCCACACAAGTGGCTCAGGTAGTGCAGCTCATCCAGGATGGCACATCAATGCGAGCTGTGGCAAGAAGGTTTGCTGTGTCTGTCAGCGTAGTGTCCAGAGCATGGAGGCGCTACCAGGAGACAGGCCAGTACATCAGGAGACGTGGAGGAGGCTGTAGGAGGGCAACAACCCAGCAGCAGGACCGCTACCTCCGCCTTTGTGCAAGGAGGAGCAGGAGGAGCACTGCCAGAGCCCTGCAAAATGACCTCCAGCAGGCCACAAATGTGCATGTATCTGCTCAAACGGTCAGAAACAGACTCCATGAGGGTGGTATGCGGGCCGAAGTCCACAGGTGGGGGTTGTGCTTACACCCCAACACCGTGCAGCACGTTTGGCATTTGCCAGAGAACACCAAGATTGGCAAATTCGCCACTGGCGCCCTGTGCTCTTCACAGATGAAAGCAGGTTCACACTGAGAACATGTGACAGATGTGACAGAGTCTGGAGACGCCGTGGAGAACGTTCTGCTGCCTGCAACATCCTCCAGCATGACCGGTTTGGCGGTGGGTCAGTCATGGTGTGGGGTGGCATTTCTTTGGGGGGCCGCACAGCCCTCCATGTGCTCGCCAGAGGTAGCCTGAGTGCCATTAGGTACCGAGATGAGATCCTCAGACCCCTTGTGAGACCATATGCTGGTGCGGTTGGCCCTGGGTTCCTCCTAATTCAAGACAATGCTAGACCTCATGTGGCTGGAGTGTGTCAGCAGTTCCTGCAAGAGGAAGGCATTCATGCTATGGACTGGCCCACCCGTTCCCCAGTCCTGAATCCAATTGAGCACATCTGGGACATCATGTCTCGCTCCATCCACCAACGCCACATTGCACCACAGACTGTCCAGGAGTTGGCAGATGCTTTAGTCCAGGTCTGGGAGGAGATCCCTCAGGAGACCATCCGCCACCTCATCAGGAGCATGCCCAGGTGTTGTAGAGAGGTCATACAGGCACGTGGAGGCCACACACACTACTGAGCCTAATTTTGACTTGTTTTAAGGACATTACATCAAAGTTGGATCAGCCTGTAGTGTGGTTTTCCACTTTAATTTTGAGTGTGACTCCAAATCCAGACCTCCATAGGTTGATAAATTTGATTTCCATTGATAATTTTTGTGTGATTTTGTTGTCAGCACATTCAACTATGTAAAGAAAAAAGTATTTAATAAGATTATTTCATTCATTTAGATCTAGGATGTGTTATTTTAGTGTTCCCTTTATTTTTTTGAGCAGTGTACATAGTCAATGGTAGGCTTCGAGGAGACTCCTGAAGTAGGTACACCAACAGCTCATCCCTTGGCAGTAGTACTGTAGACTACTTTATCACTGACCTCAACCCAGAGTCTCTCAGAGTGTTCACAATCAGCCCACTAACACCTCTCTCACACCACAGCAAAATCACAGTCTACATGAACAGAGCAATACTCAATCATGAGGCATCAGAGCCAAAGGAACTACACAATATTAAGAAATGCTATAGATGGAAGGAAAGTAGTGTCGAAACCTACCAAAAAACAATTTAGGCAACAACAAATTAAATCCCGTCTAGACAACTTCCTGGACAAAACGTTTCACTGTAATTGTGAAGATGTAAACTTGGCAGTAGAAAACCTAAACAGTATATTTGACCTCTCAGCTTCCCTATCAACTCTAAAAATGTCAAGCAGACAACCCAAGAAAATTAACAACAATGAAAAAATGGTTTGATGAAGAATGTAAAAACCTAAGAAAGAAACTGAGAAACCTATCCGACCAAAATCATAGAGACCCAGAAAACCTGAGCTTACGCCTTCACTATGGTGAATCACTAAAACAATACAGAAATACACTATGGAAAAAGAAGGAACAGCACATCAGAAATCACCTCAATGTAATTGAAGAATCCATAGACTCTAACCACTTCTGGGAAAATTGGAAAACACTAAACAAACAACAACATGAAGAGTTATCTAACCAAAACGGAGATGTGTGGATAAACCACTTCTCCAATCTTTTTGGCCCTATAACAAAGAACAAACAGTAAAAACATATACATGATCAAATTCAAATCTTAGAATCAACTATTAAAGACTACCAGAACCCACTGGATTCTCCAATTACATTGAATGAACTACAGGACAAAATACAAACCCTCCAACCCAAAAAGGCCTGTGGTGTTGATGGTATCCTCAATGAAGTGATAAAATATACAGACCACAAATTCCAATTGGCTATACTTAAACTCTTTAACATCATCCTCAGCTCTGGCAGCTTCCCCAATATTTGGAACCAAGGACTGATCACCCCAATCCACAAAAGTGGAGACAAATTGGACCACAATAACTACCGTGGGATGTGCATCAACAGCAACCTTGGGAATATCCTCTGCATTACTCGTACATTTCGTTAGTGAAAACAATGGACTGAGCAAATGTCAAATTGGCTTTTTACCAAATTACCTGGGCCCTGACAGTAAATCTCAGTAAGACAAAAATAATGGTGTTCCAAAAAAGATCCAGTTGCCAGGACCACAAATACAAATTCCAGCTAGACATCGTTGCCCTAGAGCACACAAAAAACGATACGCACCTCAACCTAAACATCAGCGTCACAGGTAACTTCCACAAAGCTGTGAACGATCTGAGAGACAAGGCAAGAAGGTCCTTCTACGCCATCAAAAACAACATTAAATTCGACATATCAATTAGGATCTGGCAAAAAAATACTTCAATCAGTTACTGAACCCATTGCCCTTTATGGTTCTGAGGTCTGGGGTCCGCTCACCAACCAAGAATTCACAAAATGGGACAAACACCAAATTGAGACACCAAATTGAATTCTGCAAAAATATCCTCTGTGTACAACGTAAAACACCAAATAATGCATGCAGAGCAGACTTACGCCAATACCCGCTAATTATCCAAATCCAGAAAAGAGCCATTCAATTCTACAACCACTTAAAATGAAGCGATTCCCAAACCTTTCATAACAAAGCCATCCCCTACTGAGAGATGAACCTGGAGAAGAGTCCCCTAAGTAAGCTGGTCCTGGGGCTCTGTTCCCAAACAGACCCCAGGACAGAAACACAATTAGACCCAACCAAATCATGAGAAAACAAAAAGATAATTACTTGACAAATTGCAACGCCAGGGTTGTGGGTTCGATTCCCACGGGGGGCCAGTATGAAAATAATAATGTATGCACTAACTGTAAGTCGCTCTGGATAAGAGCGTCTGCTAAATGACGTAAATGTAAATGTAAATTGGAAAGAATTAACAAAACAACAGAGCAAACTGGAATGCTATTTGGCCCTAAACAGAGAGTACACAGTGGCAGAATACCTGTTCACTGTGACTTACCCAAAATTAAGGAAAGCTTTGACCCTGTACAGACTCAGTGAGCATAGCCTTGCTATTGAGAAAGGCCACCATAGGCAGACCTGGCTCTCCAGAGATGACAGGCTATGTGCACACTGCCAACAAAATTAGGTGGAAACTGAGCTGCACTTCCTAATCTTCTGCCAAATGTATGACCATATTAGACACATGTTTCCCTCAGATTACACACACCCACAAAGAATTTGTGAAACAAATCCAATTTTGATAAACTCCCATATATATTGGGCGAAATACCACAGTGTGCCATCACAGCAGCCAGATTTGTGACCTGTTGCCACAAGAAAAGGGCAACCAGTGAAGAACAAACATCATTGTAAATACAACCCATATTTATGTTTATTTATTTTCCCTTTTGTACTTTAACTGTTTGCACATTGTTACAACACTGTATATAGACATAATATGACATTTGAAATGTCTTTATTCTTTTGGAACTTTTGTGAGTGTAATGTTTACTGTTAATATTTATTGTTTATTGTTTATTTCACTTTTGTTTATCATCTATTCCACGTGATTTGGCATATGTTTCCATTGCCAATAAAGCCCTTTGGAATTAATTGAATAGAGATAGAGAGGTAGAGGTTGAGAGGTAGAGAGATAGAGGTACAGATATACAGTGGCTTGGAGGTTTTTATCATTTGATTACAAAACATGCCAACCACTTTGCAGATGCAAAATAATTTTTATTGTGAAACAAACAAGAAATAAGACAAAAAAACTGAAAGCTTGAGTGTGCATAACTATTCACCCCCCCCAAAGTCACTACGTTGTAGAGCCACCTTTTGCAGCAACTACAGCTGCAAGTCTCTTGGGGTATGTCTCTATAAGCTTGGCACATCTAGCCACTGGGATTTTTGCCCATTCTTCAAGGCAAAACTGCTCCAGCTCCTTCAAGTTGGATGGGTTCCGCTGGTGAACAGCAATCTTTAAGTCATACCACAGATTCTCAATTGGATTGAGGTATGGGCTTTGACTAGGCCATTCCAAGACATTTAAATGTTTCCCCTTAAACCACTCGAGTGTTGCTTTAGCAGTATGCTTAGGGTCATTGTCCTGCTGGAAGATGAACGTCCGTCCCAGTCTCAAATCTCTGGAAGACTGAAACCGGTTTCCCTCAAGAATTTCCCTGTATTGAGCGCCATCCATCATTCCTTCAATTCTGACCAGTTTCCCAGTCCCTGCCGATGAAAAACATCCCCACAACATGATGCTGCGACCACCATGTTTCACTGTGGGGATGGTGTTCTCGGGGTGATGAGAGATGTTGGGTTTGCGCCAGACATAGCGTTTTCCTTGATGTCCAAAAAACTCAATTTTAGTCTCATCTGACCAGAGTACCTTCTTCCATATGTTTGGGGAGTCTCCCTCATGCTTTTTGGCGAACACCAAATGTGTTTGCTTATTTTCTTTCTTTAAGCAATGGCTTTTTTCTGGCCACTCTTCCGTAAAGCCCAGCTCTGTGGAGTGTACGGCTTAAAGTGGTCCTATGGACAGATACTCCAATCCCCGCTGTGGAGCTTTGCAGCTCCTTCAGGGTTATATTTGGTCTCTTTGTTGCCTCTCTGATTAATGCCCTCCTTGCCTGGTCCGTGAGTTTTGGTGGGCGGCCCTCTCTTGACAGGTTCGTTGTGGTGCCATATTCTTTCAATTTTTTAATAATGGATTTAATGATGCTGCGTGGGATGTTCAAAGTTTCTGATATTTTTTATAACCCAACCCTGATCTGTACTTCTCCACAACTTTAACCCTGACCTGTTTGGAGAGCTCCTTGGTCTTCATGGTGCCGCTTGCTTGGTGGTGCCCCTTGTTTAGTGGTATTGCACTCTTTCAGAACAGGTGTATATATACTGAGATCATGTGACAGATCATGTGACACTTAGATTGCACACAGGTGGACATGATTTAACTTATTATGTGACTTCTGAAGGTAATTGGTTGCACCAGATCTTATTTAGGGGCTTCATAGCATAGGGGGTGAATACATATGCACTCACCACTATTTTTTTTCATTTCACTTCACCAATTTGGACTATTTTGTGTATGTCCATTACATGAAATCCAAATAAAAATCCATTTAAATTACAGTTTGTAATGCAACAAAATAGAAAAAACGCCAAGGGGAATTAATACTTTTGCAAAGCACTGTAGAGGTAGAGAGATAGAGGTAGAGAGATAGAGGTAGAGGTAGAGAGGTAGAGAGATAAAGGTAGAGAGATAGAGAAGTATGGGGGGGGGGGGGGGGAGTGAGAGAGTGAGATAGAGGGAGATCAGTCACATCCTTACCATGCATTGCTGGGACGTTGTCCACCGGTCCTGACAAGAGAGACAGAGACAGACACAGAGGGTCAGTGTACTGCTGGACTGGACAGAGACATTAAGCTTATTTACATGAAGCCAAACACTGCAGGGACGTTGTCCCCCAGTCCTAGGGAGAGAGAAACATTGGTTTTGCTCTGATTCTATTCACTCGCCCTTAATGGATTCAAAAGCATCACCTGGCCCTGATGAGAGAGAGAGAGCAAGAGACAAGGCTTGCCTGCTACCGTGGATGGATTTAAAAGCATTGGACTGGTGTAGGCATGGGCTAAAGGGAGTTTGTCTTATTTTTCATTTTAAATCATTGAAGAGAGTGAACAAGAGCACGCTACAGAAAGACGGGAAGACAATTGGGTTTCATTGAGTTTCAATCATATGAACTCAGTTTCCATCTCTAATGTGTGCGCACAATACAGTCTGCATGCCACTGCAGCTCTGACTGGACGCCATTGTGGCTCTACATTACTGCAGTCCAGTGCTGCCGTGCTGTGACTAAAGCCACACCCTAGAGCTGTGTCAATCTGCTGACTCACAGTGGCTCCATAGTGGCTCCATAGTCCCCCTCTCTCTCTCTCAGTTCAATTCAATGGGCTTTATTGGCATGGGAAACATATGTTTACATTGGCAAAGCAAGTGAAGTAGATAATAAACAAAAGTGATATGAACAGTAAACATATCTCTCTCTCTCTCTCTCTCTCTCTCTCTCTCTCTCTCTCTCTCCCCTCCTCCGTTCTGCTATAGTCAGCAGCCTCCCTCTCTCCCTCCCCTCCCGCAGTGAGAGGCACAGCCCATTATTGATTTAGTCTCTGACTCTTTACACAATGGAACAGATAAAAGATACGCAGAGATAGGGGCATGTAGTAGAGCTAGAGATGTATCTAGCACAGACAGGGACAGGCTTTGACATAGACGGTCTGTCTCAGAGAGATGAAGGCCTAGGGGGTGTGGCTTTGACATAGACGGTCTGTCTCAGAGAGATGAAGGCCCAGGGGGTGTGGCTTTGACATAGACGGTCTGTCTCAGAGAGATGAAGGCCCAGGGGTGTGGCTTTGACATAGACGGTCTGTCTCAGAGAGATGAAGGCCCAGGGGGTGTGGCTTTGACATAGACGGTCTGTCTCAGAGAGATGAAGGCCCAGGGGTGTGGCTTTGACGTAGACGGTCTGTCTCAGAGAGATGAAGACCCAGGGGGTGTGGCTTGACATAGACGGTCTGTCTCAGAGAGATGAAGACCCAGGGGGTGTGGCTTTGACGTAGACGGTCTGTCTCAGAGAGATGAAGGACCCAGGGGGTGTGGCTTGACATAGACAGTCTGTCTCAGAGAGATGAAGACCCAGGGGGTGTGGCTTGACATAGATGGTCTGTCTCAGAGAGATGAAGGCCGAGGGGGTGTGGCTTTGACGTAGACGGTCTGTCTCAGAGAGATGAAGGACCAGGGGGTGTGGCTTTGACATAGACGGTCTGTCTCAGAGAGATGAAGGGGGTGTGGCTTTGACATAGACGACCTGTCTCAGAGAGATGAAGGGGGTGTGGCTTTGACATAGACGGTCTGTCTCAGAGAGATGAAGGCCCAGGGGGTGTGGCTTTGACGTAGACGGTCTGTCTCAGAGAGATGAAGGCCCAGGGGGTGTGGCTTTGACATAGACGGTCTGTCTCAGAGAGATGAAGGGGTTGTGGCTTCTGGAAGGAGAGATACTACACAAATATTCACACTGTTTCTACAATTAAGGACACATACTCTCACTGACACACACACACACACACACACACTCTCTCACTGACACACACACACACACACACACACACAATCACACAGGCACACACACACACACACACAGAGACTGACACACAAAGACACACACACATACTGACACACACACACACAGACACGCACACACAGACACTGACTAACACAGACACTGACTAATACAGACACTGACTAATACAGACACTGACTAATACAGACACTGACTAGCACAGACACTGACTAGCACAGGCTGTGACGAATACTGAGTATACGAAGAGGCAGGACGCAGACGCAGGAATTAACATAAGAGCGTTAAAACTAGCTAATTAGCATAATTAGCTAAATGACGTAAATGTAAATGTAACTTAACAATGACAAAGATAATTAACAAAGAGAGAGTAAACGACACGAAGCTAAACAATCACACACAACATCATCCAGAACAGTCCAGGGCTAAATAGGGGTGGTGATGAGATGATGAGGTGCGCTGGAGGTGATTAGGGTGCGTTGGGTTTCCATTCCGGTGTTGCCGAGGTGGTGCGCTCAGACCGGTGGCTCAGTAGACCGGCGAATCAGAGCACCGGAGGGGAGCAACAGAAGGAGACGTGACACAGACACTGCCTAACACAGACACTGCCTAACACAGACACTGACTAATACAGAAGCTGACTAGCAAAGACACTGACTAACACAAACACAGACACAGACACAGACACTGACTAGCAAAGACACAGACACTGACTAACACATACACTGACTAGCACAGACACGGACAAAGACACAGTAACTGACTAGCATATACACTGACACAGACACATAAACTGACTAGCACAGACACAGACACTGTAAAACAGAAACAGACAAGACAAAGACACAGACTAACACAGACACAGACTAATACAGACACTGACTAATACAGACACTGACTAACACAGACACTGACTAACACACTCACACTGACTAACACAGACACTGACTAATACACTCAGACTGACGAACACAGAAACTTACAATTAGAGACACTGACTAACACAGACATTGACTAGCAAAAACTTTCACTAGCACAGACACTAACTGGCACAGACACTGACAAACACAGACGCTGACAAACACAGACACTGACTAGCACAGACAATGACTAACACAGACACTGACTAACACAGACACTGACTAACGCATACACTGACTAGCACATGCACTGACACAGACACAGAAACTGACTAGCACAGACACAGACACAGACACAGAAACTGACGAGCAAAGACACTGACCAACACAGAAAATGACTAGCACAGACACTGACTAGCACAGAAACTGACTAACACAGACACTGACTAGCACAGACAATGACTAACACAGACACTGACTAACGCATACACTGACTAACGCATACACTGACTAGCACAGACAATGACTAACACAGACCCTGACTAACACAGACACTGACTAACACAGACACTGACTAACGCATACACTGACTAGCACAGACACAGACACAGGCACAGACACATACACAGACACAGACACTGACTAGCACAGACACAGACACAGGCACAGACACATACACAGACACAGACACAGACACTGACTAGCACAGACACTGACTAACAGAGACACTTACTAGCACAGACACAGACACAGACTAACACAGACAGAGGCCGACACAGACACTGACTAACACAGACACTGACTAACACA
>LR778260.1:2458409-2470909 GCA_902810595.1 Coregonus sp. 'balchen'
AAGACACTGACTAACACAGACACTGACTTGCACATACACTGACTGTCACAGACACAGACTAACACAGACACTGACCAGCACAGAAACTGACTAACACAGACACTGACTAGCACAGATACTGACTAGCACAGACACTGACTAACACAGACACTGACTAGCACAGACACTGACTTGCACAAACACAGACTAACACAGACAGAGGCCAACACAGACACTGACTAACACAGACACAAATACACTGACTAACACACTCACAATGACTAACACAGATAATGACTAGCACGGACACTGACTAGCACAGACACTGACTAACACAGACACTGACTAACACAGACACTGACTAATACAGACACCGACTAACACAGACACTGACTAGCAAAGACAAAGGCCATTACAGACACTGACTAACACAGACAACGACTAACAGTGACACTGACTAGCACAGACTCTGACTAACACAGACACTGACTAACACAGACACCGACTAACACAGACAATGACTAACACAGACACTGACTAACACAGACACTGACTAACACAGACAATGACTAACACAGACACTGACTAACACAGACAATGGCTAACACAGACACTGACTAACACAGACACCGACTAACACAGACAATGACTAACACAGACAATGACTAACACAGACACTGACTAGCACACCGACTAACACAGACAATGACTAACACAGACACTGACTAACACCGACAATGACTAACACGGACACTGACTAACACAGACACTGACTAACACAGACACCGACTAATACAGACAATGACTAACACAGACACTGACTAACACAGACACTGACTAACACAGACAATGACTAACACAGACACTGACTAACACAGACAATGACTAACACAGACACTGACTAACACAGACAATGACTAACACAGACACTGACTAACACAGACACCGACTAACACAGACAATGACTATCACAGACACCGACTAACAGAGACAATGACTAACACAGACCATGAATAACACAGACACTGATTAACACAGACAATGACTAACACAGCAATGACTAACACAGACACTGACTAGCACATAGACTGACTAACACAGACACTGACTAGCACAGACACTGACTGACACAGACATATGAGTAGCAGAAACACTGACTAACACAGATACTGACTAATACAGAAACTGACTGATACAGAAACTAAAAAGCATTGACACTGACTAACACAAACACTGACTAACACAGACACTGACTAGCACAGACACTGACTAGCACAGACACTGACTAGCACAGACACTGACTAATACAGAAACTGATTGATACAGAAACTGACTGATACAGAAACTGACTAGCACAGACACTGACTAACACAGACAATGACTAAAAGAGACACTGACTAACACAGACACTAACTAGCACAGGCACTGATCAACACAGACAATGACAAACAGAGACACTGACTAGCACAGACACAGACCAACACAGACACTGACAAACACAGACAATCACTAACAAAACACTGACTGGAACACACAGTGACTAACACTGACTATTATAGACACTGACTAACACAGACACAGACTAACACAGACACAAACTAACACAGACACTGACTAGCACATACACTGACTAAGCCAGACACTGACTAGCACAGACACTGACTAACCCAGACACTGACTAACACAGACACCGACTAACACAGACAATGACTAACACAGACAATGACTAACACAGACACTGACTAGCACACCGACTAACACAGACAATGACTAACACAGACACTGACTAACACAGACAATGACTAACACGGACACTGACTAACACAGACACTGACTAACACAGACACCGACTAATACAGACAATGACTAACACAGACACTGACTAACACAGACACTGACTAACACAGACAATGACTAACACAGACACTGACTAACACAGACAATGACTAACACAGACACTGACTAACACAGACACCGACTAACACAGACAATGACTAACACAGACCATGAATAACACAGACACTGATTAACACAGACAATGACTAACACAGACAATGACTAACACAGACACTGACTAGCACAGACACTGACTGACACAGACATATGAGTAGCAGAAACACTGACTAACACAGATACTGACTAATACAGAAACTGACTGATACAGAAACTAAAAAGCATAGACACTGACTAACACAGACACTGACTAATACAGACACCGACTAACACAGACACTGACTAGCAAAGACAAAGGCCATTACAGACACTGACTAACACAGACAACGACTAACAGTGACACTGACTAGCACAGACTCTGACTAACACAGACACTGACTAACACAGACCATGAATAACACAGACACTGACTAATACAGAAACTGATTGATACAGAAACTGACTGATACAGAAACTGACTAGCACAGACACTGACTAACACAGACAATGACTAAAAGAGACACTGACTAACACAGACACTAACTAGCACAGGCACTGATCAACACAGACAATGACAAACAGAGACACTGACTAGCACAGACACAGACCAACACAGACACTGACAAACACAGACAATCACTAACAAAACACTGACTGGAACACACAGTGACTAACACTGACTATTATAGACACTGACTAACACAGACACAGACTAACACAGACACAAACTAACACAGACACTGACTAGCACATACACTGACTAAGCCAGACACTGACTAGCACAGACACTAACTAGCACAGGCACTGATCAACACAGACAATGACAAACAGAGACACTGACTAGCACAGACACAGACCAACACAGACACTGACAAACACAGACAATCACTAACAAAACACTGACTGGAACACACAGTGACTAACACTGACTATTATAGACACTGACTAACACAGACACAGACTAACACAGACACAAACTAACACAGACACTGACTAGCACATACACTGACTAAGCCAGACACTGACTAGCACAGACACTGACTAACCCAGACACTGACTAACACAGACACCGACTAACACAGACAATGACTAACACAGACAATGACTAACACAGACACTGACTAGCACACCGACTAACACAGACAATGACTAACACAGACACTGACTAACACAGACAATGACTAACACGGACACTGACTAACACAGACACTGACTAACACAGACACCGACTAATACAGACAATGACTAACACAGACACTGACTAACACAGACACTGACTAACACAGACAATGACTAACACAGACACTGACTAACACAGACAATGACTAACACAGACACTGACTAACACAGACACCGACTAACACAGACAATGACTAACACAGACCATGAATAACACAGACACTGATTAACACAGACAATGACTAACACAGACAATGACTAACACAGACACTGACTAGCACAGACACTGACTGACACAGACATATGAGTAGCAGAAACACTGACTAACACAGATACTGACTAATACAGAAACTGACTGATACAGAAACTAAAAAGCATAGACACTGACTAACACAGACACTGACTAATACAGACACCGACTAACACAGACACTGACTAGCAAAGACAAAGGCCATTACAGACACTGACTAACACAGACAACGACTAACAGTGACACTGACTAGCACAGACTCTGACTAACACAGACACTGACTAACACAGACCATGAATAACACAGACACTGATTAACACAGACAATGACTAACACAGACCATGACTAACACAGACACTGACTAGCACAGACACTGACTAGCACAGACACTGACTAGCACAGACACTGACTAGCACAGACACTGACTAATACAGAAACTGATTGATACAGAAACTGACTAGCACAGACACTGACTAACACAGACACTGACTAATACAGACACCGACTAACACAGACACTGACTAGCAAAGACAAAGGCCATTACAGACACTGACTAACACAGACAACGACTAACAGTGACACTGACTAGCACAGACTCTGACTAACACAGACACTGACTAACACAGACACCGACTAACACAGACAATGACTAACACAGACACTGACTAACACAGACAATGACTAACACAGACCATGACTAACACAGACACTGACTAGCACAGACACTGACTAGCACAGACACTGACTAGCACAGACACTGACTAGCACAGACACTGACTAATACAGAAACTGATTGATACAGAAACTGACTAGCACAGACACTGACTAACACAGACACTGACTAATACAGACACCGACTAACACAGACACTGACTAGCAAAGACAAAGGCCATTACAGACACTGACTAACACAGACAACGACTAACAGTGACACTGACTAGCACAGACTCTGACTAACACAGACACTGACTAACACAGACACCGACTAACACAGACAATGACTAACACAGACACTGACTAACACAGACAATGACTAACACAGACACTGACTAACACAGACAATGACTAACACAGACACTGACTAACACAGACACCGACTAACACAGACAATGACTAACACAGACAATGACTAACACAGACACCGACTAGCACACCGACTAACACAGACAATGACTAACACAGACACTGACTAACACAGACAATGACTAAAACGGACACTGACTAACACAGACAATGACTAACACAGACACCGACTAATACAGACAATGACTAACACAGACACTGACTAACACAGACACTGACTAACACAGACAATGACTAACACATACACTGACTAACACAGACAATGACTAACACAGACACTGACTAACACAGACAATGACTAACACAGACACTGACTAACACAGACACCGACTAACACAGACAATGACTATCACAGACACCGACTAACAGAGACAATGACTAACACAGACCATGAATAACACAGACACTGATTAACACAGACAATGACTAACACAGACAATGACTAACAGAGACACTGACTAGCACATAGACTGACTAACACAGACACTGACTAGCACAGACACTGACTGACACAGACATATGAGTAGCAGAAACACTGACTAACACAGATACTGACTAATACAGAAACTGACTGATACAGAAACTAAAAAGCATAGACACTGACTAACACAGACACTGACTAACACAGACACTGACTAGCACAGACACTGACTAGCACAGACACTGACTAGCACAGACACTGACTAGCACAGACACTGACTAATACAGAAACTGACTGATACAGAAACGAACTAGCACAGACACTGACTAACACAGACAATGACTAAAAGAGACACTGACTAACACAGACACAGACCAACACAGACACTGACAAACACAGACAATCACTAACAAAACACTGACTGGAACAGACAGTGACTAACACTGACTATTATAGACACTGACTAACACAGACACAGACTAACACAGACACAAACTAACACAGACACTGACTAGCACATACACTGACTAAGCCAGACACTGACTAGCACAGACACTGACTAACCCAGACACTGACTAACACAGACACCGACTAACACAGACAATGACTAACACAGACAATGACTAACACAGACACTGACTAGCACACCGACTAACACAGACAATGACTAACACAGACACTGACTAACACAGACAATGACTAACACGGACACTGACTAACACAGACACTGACTAACACAGACACCGACTAATACAGACAATGACTAACACAGACACTGACTAACACAGACACTGACTAACACAGACAATGACTAACACAGACACTGACTAACACAGACAAAGACTAACACAGACACTGACTAACACAGACAATGACTAACACAGACACTGACTAACACAGACAATGACTATCACAGACACCGACTAACAGAGACAATGACTAACACAGACCATGAATAACACAGACACTGATTAACACAGACAATGACTAACACAGACAATGACTAACACAGACACTGACTAGCACACCGACTAACACAGACAATGACTAACACAGACACTGACTAACACAGACAATGACTAACACGGACACTGACTAACACAGACACTGACTAACACAGACACCGACTAATACAGACAATGACTAACACAGACACTGACTAACACAGACACTGACTAACACAGACAATGACTAACACAGACACTGACTAACACAGACAAAGACTAACACAGACACTGACTAACACAGACAATGACTAACACAGACACTGACTAACACAGACAATGACTATCACAGACACCGACTAACAGAGACAATGACTAACACAGACCATGAATAACACAGACACTGATTAACACAGACAATGACTAACACAGACAATGACTAACACAGACACTGACTAGCACATAGACTGACTAACACAGACACTGACTAGCACAGACACTGACTGACACAGACATATGAGTAGCAGAAACACTGACTAACACAGATACTGACTAATACAGAAACTGACTGATACAGAAACTAAAAAGCATAGACACTGACTAACACAGACACTGACTAACACAGACACTGACTAGCACAGACACTGACTAGCACAGACACTGACTAGCACAGACACTGACTAGCACAGACACTGACTAATACAGAAACTGACTGATACAGAAACTGACTAGCACAGACACTGACTAACACAGACAATGACTAAAAGAGACACTGACTAACACAGACACTGACTAGCACAGGCACTGATCAACACAGACAATGACAAACAGAGACACTGACTAGCACAGACACAGACCAACACAGACACTGACAAACACAGACAATGACTAACAAAACACTGACTGGAACAGACACTGACTAACACTGACTATTATAGACACTGACTAACACAGACACAGACTAACACAGACACAAACTAACACAGACACTGACTAGCACATACACTGACTAAGCCAGACACTGACTAGCACAGACACTGACTAACCCAGACACTGACTAACACAGACACCGACTAACACAGACAATGACTAACACAGACCATGACTAACACAGACACTGACTAGCACAGACACTGACTAACACAGACAAATGAGTAGCAGAAACACTGACCTACACACCAACTGACTAATACAAAAATTGACTAGCACAGACACTGACTAACACAGACACTGACTAGCACAGACACTGACTAATACAGAAACTGACTGATACAGAAACTAAAAAGCATAGACACTGACTAACACAGACACTGACTAACACAGACACTGACTAGCACAGACACTGACCAGCACAGACACTGACTAGCACAGACACTGACTAGCACAGACTAATACAGAAACTGATTGATACAGAAACTGACTGATACAGAAACTGACTAGCACAGACACTGACTAACACAGACAATGACTAAAAGAGACACTGACTAACACAGACACTAACTAGCACAGGCACTGATCAACACAGACAATGACAAACAGAGACACTGACTAGCACAGACACAGACCAACACAGACACTGACAAACACAGACAATGACTAACAAAACACTGACTGGAACAGACAGTGACTAACACTGACTATTATAGACACTGACTAACACAGACACAGACTAACACAGACACAAACTAACACAGACACTGACTAGCACATACACTGACTAAGCCAGACACTGACTAGCACAGACACTGACTAACCCAGACACTGACTAACACAGACACCGACTAACACAGACAATGACTAACACAGACCATGACTAACACAGACACTGACTAGCACAGACACTGACTAACACAGACAAATGAGTAGCAGAAACACTGACCTACACACCAACTGACTAATACAAAAATTGACTAGCACAGACACTGACTAACACAGACACTGACTAGCACAGACACTGACTAATACAGAAAATGACTGATACAGAAACTGACTGATACAGAAATTAACTAGCACAGACACTGACCAACACAGACAATGACTAACAGAGACACTGACTAACACAGACACTGACTAGCACAGTCACTGACCAACACAGACAATGACAAACAGAGACACTGACTAGCACAGACACAGACCAACACAGCCACTGACTAACACAGACAATGACTAGCACAGACACTGACTATCACAGACACATGAGTAGCAGAAACACTGACCTACACACCAACTGACTAATACAAAAATTGACTGATACAGAAACTAACTAGCACAGACACTGACCAACACAGACAATGACTAACAGAGACACTGACTAACACAGACACTGACTAGCACAGACACTGACTAACACAGACAATGGCAGAGAAACTGACTAGCACAGACACAGACACAGACTAAAACAGACACAGACCAACACAGACACTGACTAACACAGACAATGACTAACAAAAACACTGACTAACACAGACACTGACTAACACAGACACAGACACTGACTAACACATAGAGTTAGTCCATCTGGTCCACACCCTGTCATCAGGTAGACTGATCACATTCACTTAAATTATGGTTTAATCCTCCACACACACACGCCTGGACTCTGGAGGGAAAGACTGAGAGAGTCAAACTACCATTACTGTACTCGTCAAAAAAATCAACAATCTCTTTGTTTTACTCTATACAGTCTATATAAAATTCCCATATCAAGGATGTTTTCATAAAGGCACAAAACATGCATACTTGTTCCACTGTGAAACACCTCAGTTTTGTGATACCCCAACAAGTTAACTGCCGCTATGAAACACCTCACGTTTTGTGATACTATGACAACGTGTGTTATGGGAGCAACAAAAGGTGAACCAACGTTGACCTGTTCATGACCTCTCTTTTCTATATTGACCTACTCTACTGCCCCCCCCCCCCACCACCACCCCACCGTGTCCGTCCGTGCTCCATCCATTTACCTTTTTCAACCCTATGTCCTCCTCCCCGTGACTTCTGATTTCTCTCCCTTTGGTTTTGTTTATTTGTCAGTGACTCTTTGTTTCTTTTGTTTGAGCGACAATTTTTGGTTTTCTTGCTGTGGAACTCTAACACTGTATTCTGCGGACCGTCTCAGGTGGGACGGAGGTGGGTAGTGGTCGTGTTGGGGCTGGTGCCGGAACCGGTACTGGAGACTGGAGGGACTGCACTTTCCCCTCCAACCGCAGGATGGTTGCCAGCACGCTGTCCATGGCTGCTGCCCGAGTCTGGAGAGACAGTCCTCGTGATGCTGGACTGTCTCTACGATGGTCGTCAGCTCGGCCTTTTCCCGCTGTCTCCATTTCTAAAGGGTCGATCATTCTGTCACGTTGTACATTGATAGAAGACAGGAGCAGGAATATGTAATAGGCTTTTTATTTTCTCGACCCAACATAACGTACGTCACGAAAAACGACGTGGACAAAGCCCAAAACAAACACGTATATATATATATATAACACAGGGCTGTAACCCAAACAAAAGAGTGAGGTGTAAACCTCTAAATAATACACGGGACGAGACCCACACTAACAAGTGCACAATTACTCTGCATGTAAACTGTAATACAATGTACTCACGAGACCAGCGGACATGGGACAATAATGGACAAGGACAATGGGGAACAGAGGGCACATATATACACATACTAACCAGGGGTAATGGGGAACAGAGGGTAGATATATACACATACTAATCAGGGGTAATGGGGAACAGAGGGTAGATATATACACATACTAACCAGGGGGAATGGGGAACAGAGGGTAGATATATACACATACTAACCAGGGGTAATGGGGAACAGAGGGCACATATATACACATACTAATCAGGGGAAATGGGGAACAGAGGGTAGATATATACACATACTAACCAGGGGGAATGGGGAACAGAGGGCACATATATACACATACTAATCAGGGGGAATGGGGAACAGAGGGCACATATATACACATACTAATCAGGGGGAATGGGGAACAGAGGGTAGATATATACACATACTAACCAGGGGGAATGGGGAACAGAGGGTAGATATATACACATACTAACCAGGGGGAATGGGGAACAGAGGGTAGATATATACACATACTAACCAGGGGGAATGGGGAACAGAGGGCACATATATACACATACTAATCAGGGGGAATGGGGAACAGAGGGCACTTATATACACATACTAACCAGGGGGAATGGGGAACAGAGGGGACATATATACACATACTAACCAGGGGGGATGGGGAACAGAGGACACATATATACACATACTAATCAGGGGGAATGGGGAACAGAGGACACATATATACACATACTAACCAGGGGGAATGGGAACCGGATGTGAATAATGAGACAAGACAGTCCGGTGGTAATGATCCATGTCAGTGACGCCTAGAAGGCCGGTGACGTAGACCTCCGGAGCTGGTGAACGGAATGAGCAGCAGTACCGGGGGGATCCGTGACAATCTACCTCCATCACTCCAGTATCCCTGCACATTGTTAATATGGTACTGGAACTGACCCTGTATATAGTCACCTGACCCCTATACATATCTACCTCCATCACTCCAGTATCCCTGCACATTGTTAATATGGTATGGAACTGACCCTGTATATAGTCACCTTACCCCTATACATATCTACCTCCATCACTCCAGTATCCCTGCACATTGTTAATATGGTATGGAACTGACCCTGTATATAGTCACCTGACCCTTATACATATCTACCTCCATCACTCCAGTATCCCTGAACATTGTTAATATGGTACTGGAACTGACCCTGTATATAGTCACCTTACCGCTATACATATCTACCTCCATCACTCCAGTATCCCTGCACATTGTTAATATGGTATTGATCTGATCCTGTACAGCTTCTTAATTCTCGTGTTGTTATTTTTAGTGCTACATTGATATTGTTCACTGCATTGTTGGGTTTGGAGCTTGCAAGAAAGGCATTTCACTGTACTTGTGCACCTGACATTAAAACTTGTCTGACCAGGATTAACCTCTACTCAGCCAATTGAATATAAACCTGCACCAAGCCAGGTCAACCAGGGATTGGAGACAGAGAGTGGTAGCTAGCTTAGTGTTGACCATAACACAGCCTGGCACATCATGGTTGGCCAACATCTTAACCTGTTTTAACCTAAAAACAGCCTAGCACGCGGGCAAGCATCATGGTTGGCCAACATCTTAACCTGTTTTACCCTAAAAACAGCCTAGCACGCGGGCAAGCATCATGGTTGGCCAACATCTTAACCTGTTTTACCCTAAAAACAGCCTAGCACGCGGGCAAGCATCATGGTTGGCCAACATCTTAAGCTGTTTTACCCTAAAAACAGCCTAGCACGCGGGCAAGCATCATGGTTGGCCAACATCTTAACCTGTTTTAACCTAAAAACAGCCTAGCACGTGGGCAAGCATCATGGTTGGCCAACATCTTAACCTGTTTTACCCTAAAAACAGCCTAGCACGTGGGCAAGCATCATGGTTGGCCAACATCTTAACCTGTTTTAACCTAAAAACAGCCTAGCACGCGGGCAAGCATCATGGTTGGCCAACATCTTAACCTGTTTTAACCTAAAAACAGCCTAGCACGCGGGCAAGCATCATGGTTGGCCAACATCTTAACCTGTTTTAACCTAAAAACAGCCTAGCACGCGGGCAAGCATCATGGTTGGCCAACTCTGTCCGGCCCTGACTGAACCTAGTAACCCTAATGGAGGTGATCGTCAACCATCGTCATCAAATTGACCCTGAGTGATCGATGGCATCTTGTGACTAATTAATAAAATACCTAAGTATCTATCTCCTGTAGCTCAGTTGGTAGAGCATGGCGCTTGCAATGCCAGGGTTGTGGGTTCGTTTCCCACGGGGGGGGCAGTATGAAAAATGTATGCACTCACTAATTGTAAGTCGCTCTGGATAAGAGCGTCTGCTAAATGACTAAAATGTCAATTGGATCACTAAAATCTATCCATCTATCTAATGACTCCGGATAAATGTGGCACCAGTGACGTTAAAAGAGCTTGGTAAATGGGATTGGACATTGAGAGAGGAAGCACGATGAAAGTCTATCGTAAAACAGCCTAGCACTCTGGTAGATATACGACTGATCCCCAACGGAAGTCATTAACGTCATTAACTTCATGTTCATCCACCATCGTCATTCAAATTACTTCTAAATGACTGACTGACGTATTGTTGTTGACTAATGCATCCGGACAGTCTTTGCCCTGACAGTGAGGGTAAGAGAGAGAGTAATAAAGGGGATTGGAGATTGAGAGAGGTAGATTCAAGTTTATCGTAAAACAGCTGGTAAACATCAATCTAGACACATCCACAGCACCTACTGACTCCAATGGAGGTCATTAATGATCTTCACCTAATTGACCCCAACGGACTGCTGACGTCTTTCGACTAAACAGTCTATTGATTTGTTCGGACAAATTTTTCCAGATAGTGTGTAACCTTCTCTCCTGTCTCTTGCCGCCAGTGACGGTGAACAAAGCTTAGTAAAGGGGATTGGAGATTGAGAGAGGTAGCTACCTAAGTCAGCCACTGGTATACGGGGCGGCAGGTAGCTTAGTGGTTAAGAGCCGTTGTGCCAGTAACCGAAAGGTCGCTGGTTCTAATCCCCGAGCCGACTAGGTGAACAATCTGTGAGCAAGGCACTTAACCCGAAATTGCTCCTG
>LR778260.1:2475909-2563409 GCA_902810595.1 Coregonus sp. 'balchen'
GAGAGAGATGCAGAGGCAGAGAAGGAGAGAGAGAGAGATGCAGAGAGGGAGAGAGAGATGCAGAGAGGGAGAGAGAGATGCAGAGAGTGAGAGAGAGATGTAGAGAGGGAGAGAGAGAGAGATGCAGAGGCAGAGAAGGAGAGAGATAGAGATGCAGAGAGTGAGAGAGAGATGCAGAGAGGGAGAGAGAGATGCAGAGAGGGAGAGAGAGATGCAGAGAGTGAGCGAGAGATGCAGAGAGGGACAGAGAGAGAGATGCAGAGAGGGACAGAGAGAGAGATGCAGAGAGGCAGAGAGGGAGAGATGGAGAGAGGCAGAGAGGGAGAGAGAGAGAGATGCAGAGAGGGAGAGAGAGAGAGATGCAGAGAGGGAGAGAGAGATGCAGAGAGTGAGAGAGAGAGATGCAGAGAGGGAGATGCAGAGAGAGATTCAGAGAGTGAGAGAGAGAGATGCAGAGAGGGAGAGAGAGAGAGATATAGAGAGGGAGAGAGAGATTGCAAGAGAGTGAGATAGAGATGCAGAGAGGGAGAGAGAGAGATGCAGAGAGGGAGAGAGAGAGATGCAGAGAGGGAGAGAGAGAGAGATGCAGAGAGTGAGAGAGAGATGGAGAGAGAGATGCAGAGAGTAAGAGAGAGATGCATAGAGGGAGAGAGAGAGAGATGAGAGAGTGAGAGAGAGATGCAGAGAGAGAGAGAGAGAGAGAGAGAGAGAGAAGAGAGAGAGAGAGAGAGAGAGAGAGAGAGAGAGAAGATTGCGATAGAGAGTGATATAGATGCAGAGTGAGAGAGAGATGCAATAGGAGGAGAGATCTTACAGATAGGGAAGAGAGAAGCAGAGATGATGCAATTAGCGGAGATAGAGATTAGACGAGTGACGATATAGCTGCATCAGAGGAGATGAGTAGAGATAGAAGCAGAGAAGATGCAGAAGAGAAGACGATGTAGATGAGTTAAATAGAGATGTCAGATGGAGAGAGAACAGATACCATAGAGTGTAGTAGAAGAGATAGAGAAT
The DNA here is from genome assembly GCA_902810595.1 of Coregonus sp. 'balchen'. Classification (NCBI taxonomy): domain Eukaryota; kingdom Metazoa; phylum Chordata; class Actinopteri; order Salmoniformes; family Salmonidae; genus Coregonus; species Coregonus sp. 'balchen'. Next base: position 2,476,924 of record LR778260.1, read on the forward strand.
GCGATAGGTAGAGAGAGATGCATAGATGAGAGTTATAGGCGATGATGCATAAGATTCTAGATTGAGTTTCGAGTTGTAGAGGAGAAGATCAAGAGTGGGAGATAAGAGGAGAGAGAGTACACACAGTAAAAAGTCAAAGGAACTGAATAATATTAAGATATGCTATAGATAAAAAAACTATTAGGCAACAACAAATTCATTCCCTTTTAGACAACTTCCTGGACAAAACGTTCCACTGTAATAGTGAAGGTGTAAACTTGGCAGTATAAAACCTAATGTCATGGATTCTGCCGAGGCTGCCCCTCCTCCTTGCTCGGGCAGGTTTCGGCGTTCGTCGTCACCGGAGTACTAGCTGCTGCCGATCTATGTTCTATGTCTACCTGTTGTTGTCAGATTGTTTCACACCTGTTGCCCATCTTGTAATTACTCCGCCCCTATTTAACCCTGTGGCTCCCATTGTGTTCTGTGCGTGTTTGTTGTTTGTTTTCGGATGTCGTTGGTGAGCGGGTTTATTCCTCCCTGCGTGGAGGTTTATTTGTTTCTTCACGTGTTTTAGTAAAGATACGTTTTCTTTGAGTTCTGTGTCCTGCGCCTGACTTCATTTACCGCATTACACTGACACCGTGACAGAAACACGCACCAATATGGAGTCAGCAGGAACAACTGGATCTACCGAGATGATGGAGGAACGAGTCCAACGTCAAGAGACGGTACTTCAGAATCTCGGTGCCACAATGGAACGAGTGTTCCAGATGATGGAACGAATTGAGAGAGGTGGTATTCCTTCACCATTTCCAACCACACAACCACCTACAACACTGGCTACCACTTCGCCACCTGGGTCCAGTGGAATTCGGCTCTCGCTCCCGAGGGCATATGACGGTACACCTGCCGGGTGCCAGGGATTTCTCCTCCAGGTAGAGCTCTACCTGGCCACCATTCACCCGGCGCCCTCGGGATACGAGAGCGTGTTCGCCCCCATCTCCTGTCTATCGAGGAGGGCGCTTGAGTGGGCCAACGCCGAGTGGGGAGATATAGACTCGAGAACTGTCCGCTACGAGGATTTCACCCGCCGCTTCCGGGCGGTATTCGATCATCCACCTGAAGGGAGAGCGGCGGGAGAACGTCTGGTCCACCTATGACAGGAGATGAGGAGCGCGCAGGATTTTGCGCTGGAGTTTAAGACTTTAGCAGCCAGCACGGGATGGAATGAGCGGGCCCTTATCGACCACTATCGTTGCAGCTTAAGAGAGGACATCCGTCGGGAACTGGCCTGCAGGGACACCAATTTCAACCTGGACCAACTGATGGACATGTCCATCCGGTTGGATAACCTGTTGGCAGCCGGCGGACGTTCTGATGGGGGGCTGTCCATTCCATTCGCCAGCACCTCCGAGCCTACCCCCATGGAGCTCGGAGGTGCTGCAGGTAGGGAGACTGGGAGAGAGATTGTCCCCTGCACAAAGTGTGGCCGCAGAGGACACACTGCTGGTCGGTGCTGGGGAGGGTTCATCGGAGGTCGAGGCAGCAGGCAGAGCACTGGTCGACCGTCTCAGGTGAGTAGGCACCAGACTAACCCAGAGCTCCCTGTTGCTAATATGTGTATTGAATATGTTTCCAGAATTTTCTCCCCATTCCCAGCATAAGGCGCTAGTAGATTCAGGCGCGGCTGGGAATTTTATTGATCGCCAGTATGCACGTAGTCTAGGGATTCCCACAGTGTCTGTTGATAAACCTTTCCCTGTTCACGCATTAGATAGTCGCCCGTTAGGGTCAGGCATAATCAGGGAGGTCACCGCTCCACTGCTGATGATGACGCAGGGGGGTCATGAGGAGAGGATTAGCCTCTATCTGATTGATTCTCCTGCGTATCCTGTGGTGTTGGGACTTCCCTGGTTAACCATTCATGACCCCACGATTTCATGGCAACAGAGGGCTCTCAAGGGATGGTCCAGTCAGTGTTCAGGGAGGTGTTTAGGAGTTTCCTTGGGGGCAACTTCGGTGGAAAGTCCAAACCAGGTTTCCACCATGCACATTCCATCCGAGTATGCCGATTTGGCTATCGCCTTCAGTAAAAAGAGGGCGACTAAATTACCACCCCATCGTCCGGGGGATTGTGCGATAAATCTCCAGGTAGGAGCTGCACTTCCCCGGAGTCACGTGTATCCTTTGTCTCAGGAGGAGAAGGCGGCTATGGAGACATATGTCACCGAATCTCTGAGGCAGGGATACATTCGGCCATCCACTTCACCCGTTTCCTCGAGTTTCTTTTTTGTGAAGAAGAAAGATGGTGGGTTACGCCCGTGCATTGATTACCGTGGCCTAAATCAGATTACCATCAAGTACAGCTATCCATTACCTCTGATAGCTAGTATGACGGAATCATTGCACGGGGCACGCTTCTTCACAAAATTGGATCTCAGGAGCGCGTACAACCTAGTGCGTATCCGCGAGGGAGATGAGTGGAAGACGGCATTTAGTACCACCTCTGGACATTTTGAGTATCTGGTCACGCCATACGGGTTAATGAACGCTCCATCAGTTTTCCAATCATTTGTGGATGAGATTTTCAGGGACCTGCACGGACAAGGGGTAGTGGTGTATATTGATGACATCCTTATATACTCCGCTACACGGGCCGAACATGTGTCCCTGGTGCGTAAGGTGCTTGGAAGATTGTTGGAGCATGACCTGTATGCTAAGGCAGAGAAATGCCTGTTCTTCCAGGACTCCATCTCTTTCTTAGGGTACCATATGTTCGCGTCAGGGGTGAGGATGGAGAGTGACCGCATTTCGGCCGTGCGTAATTGGGCGACTCCTACCACGGTAAAGGAGGTGCAGCGATTTTTGGGTTTTGCCAATTACTACCGGAGATTTATCCGGGGCTTTGGTCAGGTAGCAGCTCCCATTACCTCGTTACTGAAGGGGGGCCGGTGCGTCTGCGGTGGTCAGCGGAGGCGGACAGGACTTTTATTAGTCTGAAGGACCTGTTTACCTCGGCTCCAGTGCTCCTTCATGGTTGAGGTGGATGCGTCCGAGGCTGGAATAGGCGCTGTACTGTCTCAGCGCTCAGGTACGCCACCTAAACTCCGCCCCTGTGCCTTCTTTTCGAAGAAGCTCAGCCCGGCGGAGCGCAACTACGATGTGGGGGACCGGGAGCTGTTGGCTGTGGTCGAAGCTCTGAAAGCGTGGAGACATTGGCTGGAGGGGGCTAAACACCCTTTTCTCATTTTGACTGACCACCGCAATCTGGAGTACATCCGGGCAGCGAGGAGATTAAACCCTCGCCAGGCAAGGTGGTCCATGTTTCTCGCCCGTTTTGTTTTCACCCTTTCTTACAGGCCAGGTTCCCAGAACGCTAAGGCAGATGCTCTGTCCCGACTGTATGACACGGAGGGGAGTTCCGTGGAGCCCACTCCCATACTTCCGGCGTCGTGTCTGGTGGCACCGGTGGTGTGGGAGGTTGACGCGGATATCGAGCGGGCGTTGCGTAACGAACCCACTCCTCCCCAGTGTCTAGAGGGTCGTGTGTACGTACCGCTGGATGTCCGCGATCGGTTGATCTATTGGGCTCACACGTCACCCTCCTCTGGGCATCCTGGCATAGGTCGGACAGTGCACTGTCTTAGTGGGAAGTACTGGTGGCCCACCTTAGCTAAGGACGTGAGGGTTTATGTTTCCTCCTGCTCGGTGTGCGCCCAGTATAAGGCTCCTAGACACCTGCCCAGAGGGAAATTGCAACCCCTACCCGTTCCACAACGACCATGGTCCCACCTATCGGTGGATTTCGTGACGGATCTTCCCCCCTCACAAGGGAACACCACGATCCAGGACCAGCGGGGGGAGTGGTCGGTTTTCCTCCCTTGGGCAGAGATAGGCCAGAACTCCATCCGCCACTCCTCCACTAACCTTTCTCCATTCCAATGTGTATTAGGTTATCAGCCGGTCCTGGCACCTTGGCATCAGAGCCAGATCGAGGCACCTGCGGTGGACGAGTGGTTTCGGCGCTCGCAGGAGACCTGGAACAATGCTCATGTACGTCTGCAGCGGGACGTCAGGCGGCAAAAGGAGAGTGCCGACCGCCACCGCAGTGAGGCCCCGGTGTATGCACCGGGGGACCTGGTCTGGCTCTCGACCCGAAACCTGCCCCTTCGCCTGCCCTCCCGGAAGCTGGGTCGGCGGTTTGTGGGGCCATTCAAAGTCTTGAGGAGATTGAACAAGGTATGTTATAGGTTACAACTTCCTACTAATTATCGAATTAACCCCTCGTTCCATGTGTCTCTCCTCAGGCCGGTGGTAGCTGGTCCACTCCAGGAGTCTGAGATACGGGAGGTTCCTCCGCCCCCGCTGGACATCGAGGGGGCACCGGCGTACTCGGTTCGTTCCATATTGGATTCGAGGCGTCGGGTGGGGGGCCTGCAGTATCTCGTGGAGTGGGAGGGGTACGGTCCGGAGGAACGGTGCTGGGTTCCTAGGAGGGACATCCTCGACACCTCCATGTTGAGGGATTTCCACCGCAATCATCCCACTCGCCCCGCGCCGCGTCCTCCTGGCCGTCCCCGAGGCCGGTCTCAACGCACGGCTGGAGCCGCGCGTCGGGGGGGGTACTGTCACGGATTCTGCCGAGGCTGCCCCTCCTCCTTGCTCGGGCAGGTTTCGGCGTTCGTCGTCACCGGAGTACTAGCTGCTGCCGATCTATGTTCTATGTCTACCTTTTGTTGTCAGATTGTTTCACACCTGTTGCCCATCTTGTAATTACTCCGCCCCTATTTAACCCTTGGCTCCCATTGTGTTCTGTGCGTGTTTGTTGTTTGTTTTCGGATGTCGTTGGTGAGCATCATGTCAGAAATCAGCTCAATGTAATGGAAGAATCCAGGATTCTTCAGGATCGAGGGAAAAATTAAATGAGCAAAGTACAGAGAGATCCTTGATGAAAACCTGCTCCAGAGCTCTCAGGACCTCAGACTGGGTTGAAGGTTCAACTTCCAATAGGACAACAACTCTAAGCACACAGCCAAGAAAACGCAGGAGTGGCTTCGGGACAAATCTCTGATTGTCCTTGAGTGGCCCAGCCAGAGCCCAGACTTGAACCCGATCGAACATCTCTGGAGAGACCTGAAAATAGCTGTGCAGCGACGCTCCCCATCCAACCTGACAGAGCTTGAGAGGATCTGCAGAGAAGAATGCGAGAAACTCCCCAAATACTGGTGTGCCAACCTTGTAGCGTCATACCCAAGAAGACTCGAGGCTGTAATCACTGCCAAAGGTGCTTCAACAAAGTACTGAGTAAAGGGACTGAATGTTTCAGTTTTATATTTGTAATAAATTATCAACAATTTGAAACAACCTGTTTTTGCTTTGTCATTATGGGGTATTGTGTGTAGATTGATGAGGGGAAAAAATAATAATTCAATAATCAAAAAGTCAAGGGGTCTGAATACTTTCCGAAGTCACTATATATATACAGTACCAGTCAAAAGTTTGGACACACCTACTCATTCAAGGGTTTTTCTTTATTTTTACTATTTTGCACATTGTAGAATAATAGTGAAGACATCAAAACTATGAAATAACACATATGGAATCATGAAGTAACCAAAACAGTGTTAAACAAATCAAAATGTATTTTATATTTGAGATTCTTCAAAGTAGCCACCCTTTGCCTTGATGACAGCTTTGCACACTCTTGGCATTCTCTCAACCAGCTTCATGAGGAATGCTTTTCCAACAGTCTTGAAGGAGTTCCCACATGTGCTGAGCACTTGTTGGCTGCTTTTAGATATTGCTGCACTGTTGGAGCTAGAAACATAAGCACTAGATATTACTGCGCTGTTGGAGCTAGAAACATAAGCACTAGATATTACTGCGCTGTTGGAGCTAGAAACATAAGCATTTTGCTGCACCTGCGATAACATCTGCAAAACTGGGTACGTGACCAATAAACTTTGATATGACACAAACACACACAAACACACACACACACACACACACACACACACACACTAATGTAGCTTCAGCAGTCCTGAGTGAGACTCTAATAATAGTATCAGTGCAGCCCTCGTGTGCCGGGGGAAGAGAAATTGAGAGAGAGAGAGAGAGAGAGAGGGAGGGAGAGAGAGAGATAGAGAGAGAGAGAGAGAGAGAGACAGACAGTGGGAGGGAGGGAGAGGTGGAGGGAGCGAGAGAGAGACAGTGGGAGGGAGGGAGAGGGGGGAGGAGCGAGAGAGACAGTGGGAGGGAGGGAGAGGCGGAGGGAGCGAGAGAGAGAGACGGGGGGAGGAGAGGTCGGCGAGAGGTGGAGGGAGAGAGAGAGCCAGTGGGAGGGGAGGGAGAGGTGGAGGGAGCGAGAGAGGAGAGGAAGACAGTGGAGGGACGGGAGAGGTGGAGGCGAGAGGAGAGGACAGTGGGAGGGAGGGGAGGTGGAGGGAGCGAGAGAGACAGTGGGAGGGAGGAGAGGTGGAGGGAGCCGAGGAGAGAGACAGTGGGAGGGAGGGAGAGGTGGAGGGGCGAGAGAGGACAGTGGGAGGGAGGACAGGTGGAGGGAGAGAGAGCGACAGACAGTGGGGGAGAGGTGGAGGAGCGAGAGAGACAGACAGCTGGGAGGGAGGGAGAGGTGGAAGGGAGCGAGAGAGAGGGACAGTGGGGAGGGAGGAGAGGGTGGAGGATGAGTGAGAGACAGACAAGTGGGAGGCGAGGGAGAGGTGGGGGCGGGAGCGAGGAGACAGACAGTGGGAGGGAGGGAGCGGTGGATGGGAGCGAGAGAGGACAGTGGGGAGGGAGGGATGAGGTGGAGGGAGCGAGGAGAGAGGACAGGGGGAGGGCGGGAAGGAACGGTGGAGGGAGAGACGAGAGGACAGACAGTGGGAGGGAGGGAGAGGTGGAGGGAGCGAGAGAGACAGACAGTGGGAGGGAGGGAGAGGTGGAGGGAGCGAGAGAGAGACAGTGGGAGGGAGGGAGAGGTGGAGGGAGAGAGAGAGACAGACAGTGGGAGGGAGGGAGAGGTGGAGGGAGAGAGAGAGACAGACAGTGAGCTAAGCAAACCACGGGCACTGACACTGTTGGCTGTCAGAATGTGACAACTGAGTGTCACTGTCTCTGACTGAAGCCTCTCCAATCCATTTACGGAATGTTTCGGAATGCTAAGATGCTCCGAAAGCAGGCCTCTGTAGTTTCTCTTTAGTCTCCCTACCTATTCATGTACTGTATCCTCTCTTTAGTCTCCCTACCTATTCATGTACTGTATCCTCTCTTTAGTCTCTCTACCTATTCATGTACTGTATCCTCTCTTTAGTCTCCCTACCTATTAATGTACTGCATCCTCTCTTTCGTCTCCCTACTATTCATGTATGATCTCTTCTTAGTTCTCCTACCCATTAATGTACTGCATCCTCTCTTTCGTCTCCCTACCTATTCATGTACTGTATCCACTCTTTAGTCTCCCTACCTATCATGTACTGTATCCTGTTTAGTCTCCCTAACCTATCTATGTATCCACTCTTAGTCTCCCCTACCTATTCATGTACTGTAGTCCCTCTCTTTAGTCTCCCTACCTATTCATGTACTGTATCCTCTCTTTAGTCTCTCTACCTATTAATGTACTGTATCCTCTCTTTAGTCTCCCTACCTATTAATGTACTGTATCCTCTCTTTAGTCTCCCTACCTATTCATGTACTGTATCCACTCTTTAGTCTCCCTACCTATTAATGTACTGTATCCTGTCTTTAGTCTCCCTACCTATTCATGTACTGTATCCACTCTTTAGTCTCCCTACCTATTCATGTACTGTATCCTCTCTTTAGTCTCCCTACCTATTAATGTACTGCATCCTCTCTTTAGTCTCCCTACCTATTCATGTACTGTATCCACTCTTTAGTCTCCCTACCTATTGTCAAAATGTAGTGGGATGAAGTTAGCGCTAGACTCATCCAGTGTGTGTACTGTACAACAGTAGCAGGTAGCAGTACCATCGCATGCCAAAAACGGAGCTGCTCAGAAACACTACTACTGAATTATTAACACACTTTCTCTGCACGACATCAGGATGGAACAGACGGGTAGAAGGAGTTGGAGAGGATGTTGGGGTGAAAAGGGAATGGGAGGGAGAGGAGGGAGGGATGGTGGGGAGAAGGAGGGAAAGAAAGTGAGTATGTGGTCAGGGATATGGAGAAGAAATACAGACTCAGTGAGCATGGCCTTGCTATTGAGAGAGGCCACTGTAGGTAGACCTGTACAGACTCAGTGAGCATGGACTTGCTATTGAGAGAGGCCGCCGTAGGCAGAGCTGTGCAGATTCAGTGAGCATGGCCTTGCTATTGAGAGAGGCCGCTGTAGGCAGACCTGTACAGACTCAGTGAACATGGCCTTGCTATTGAGAGAGGCCACCGTAGGCAGACCTGTACAGACTCAGTCAGCCTTGCTACTGAGAGAGGCCGCCGTATGCAGACCTGGACTCTCAAGAGAAGACAGGCTATGTGCACACTGTCCACAACATGAGGTGGAAACTGAGCTGCACTCCCTAACCTCCTGCCAAATGTATGACCACATTAGAGACACATATGTCCCACAGATTACGCAGACCTACAAAACAAATCAAGCATTGATAAACTCCCATATCTGTTAGGCAAAATATCACAATGTGCAATCACAGCAGCAATATGTTTTACCATTGCCATGAGAGAACGGCAACCAGTGGAGCACAAACAACATTGTAAATAAAACCAATGTTTATCTGTTTACTTCTCTTCCCCTATTATTCATACAACAACTGTTTTCACATTGTTCAAATCACTGTGCGTAGCTGATAATATCTGCTCCATGATCTTTATCCTTCTGAAACCTTTTATGATGCAGTGTTTTTTGTTTTTTTTGTTTTTTAGTTTCTTTTCACTTTTGTTTATTTGTATTTTGTATTTTATTATGGATCCCCGTTAGCTGCTGCCAACCAGTTTAAAAAGGGGAATTCCAACTAAACCTATCCATGCCTGCGTCCTTATCCCTTATCCCTTATCCTTATGTAGGCCACTGCTTTTTAGTTTCTATTCATAGGCCACTGATCAAATGTACTCTATATGGAATAGGGTGCCATTTGGGATGCAGTCCATGCGTTCCTTAACCTATTCATTAGGCCTGTAGAACAAGCTCTACTTGCACAGTCTGTTCCATGTCAAACTTTAGAAACTACAGAGCATGTGACCGTCAACATTTGCCACAGACATTAAAGGGATAGTTTCGGGATTTTGGCAATGAACAGAGTCAGATGAACTCATGGATACCATTTTTATGTATGAAGGAAGTTAGAGGTGGTTTTGCGAGCTAATGCTAACTGCATGCTAGCTGCACCCGTAGACTTACAGTGAGGGGAAAAAAAGTATTTGATCCCCTGCTGATTTTGTACGTTTGCCCACTGGCAAAGAAATTATCAGTCTATCATTTTAATGGTAGGTTTATTTGAACAGTGAGAGATTTATAATCCAAAATAATCCAGAAAAAACGCATGTCAAAAATGTTATAAAATGATTTGCATTTTATTGAGGGAAATAAGTATTTGACCCCCTCTCAATCAGAAAGATTTCTGGCTCCCAGGTGTCTTTTATACAGGTAACGAGCTGAGATTAGGAGCACACTCTTAAAGGGAGTGCTCCTAATCTCAGCTTGTTACCAGTATAAAGCACACTTGTCCACAGAAGCAATCAATCAATCAGATTCCAAACTCTCCACCATGGCCAAGACCAAAGAGCAGTTGATGTTGAGTTGTGTCTGTTACTTGAACTCTGTGAAGCATTTATTTGGGCTGCAATTTCTGAGGCTGGTAACTCTAATGAACTTATCCTCTGCAGCAGAGGTGACTCTGGGTCTTCCTTTCCTGTGGCGGTCCTCATGAGAGCCAGTTTCATCATAGCGCTTGATGGTTTTTGCGACTGCACTTGAAGAAACTTGAAAAGTTCTTGAAATGTTCCGTATTGACTGAGCTTCATGTCTTAAAGTAATAATGGACTGTCGTTTCTCTTTGCTTATTTGAGCTGTTCTTGCCATAATATGGGCCTAATAGGGCTATCTTCTGTATACACCCCTACCTTGTCACAACACAACTGATTGGCTCAAACGCATTAAGGAGGAGAGAAATTCCACAAATTAACTTTTAACAAGGCACATCTGTTAATTGAAATGCATTCCAGGTGACTACATCATTAATCTGGTTGAGAGAATGCCAAGAGTGTGCAAAGCTGTCATCAAGGCAAAAGTTGGCTATTTGAAGATTCTCAAATATAAAATACATTTTGATTTGTTTAACATATTATTTTTTTGGGGTTACTACATGATTCCAAATATGTTATTTCATAGTTTTAATGTCTTCACTATTATTCTACAATGTAGAAAACAGTAAAAATAAGGAAAAACCCTTGAATGAGTAGGTGTGTCCAAACTTTTGACTTGTACTGTATATTCTTATGTATTTTCCTTCTTTATTATTTTACCGTAATCCTACTATCCCTCCCCTAATTGGAGTAAACTAATGGAGAACAACACTTATGCTTCTACTTCCAGCTTTTACATACTGTATACATTTTACATACGATATACATTTTACATACTACATACATTTTACATGCTATATACATTTTACATACTATATACATTTTACATTAGTTAATTTTATTTATTTTTTATTTTTTACTCAACCCCTCCCATCTATCTCTGAACACCATCCAGTCCCACCCTTCAGATACCCTCAACCCCTCCCATCTATCTCTGAAGACCATCCAGTCCCACCCTTCAGAAACCCTCAACCCCTCCCATCTATCTCTGAAGACCATCCAGTTTTGATTTCTATTTGCCATATATTTTTCAACTGTGCTGTGATGTTTCACAACATTTCTGAACCTTTCTATTCTCAAAGTTTTTACAGATTGTAAATTAAAGATGTTTTATTTTTTTGCTAAGAGTATTATTATATTATTGATCGATTGACTGTGATTTTTCAAATCACCCGGCAGTGCTATTTGCAGAGTTAGCTCCAGGTAAATATTGCAATTCTTCAACCATTCCTGAACCTGTGAAAAAAAACAAGCTACATATCGGCAGTACCAAAACAAGTGACCTAATGATCATTGCAGAGCTGGGATAGTTGTATCCCCCATATACAGTGGGGGAAAAAAGTATTTAGTCAGCCACCAATTGTGCAAGTTCCCCCACTTAAAAAGATGAGAGAGGTCTGTAATTTTCATCATAGGTACACGTCAAATATGAAAGACAAATTGAGAAAAAAAAATCCAGAAAATCACATTGTAGGATTTTTTATGAATTTATTTGCAAATTATGGTGGAAAATAAGTATTTGGTCACCTACAAACAAGCAAGATTTCTGGCTCTCACAGACCTGTAACTTCTTCTTTAAGAGGCTCCTCTGTCCTCCACTCGTTACCTGTATTAATGGCACCTGTTTGAACTTGTTTGAACTTGTTATCAGTATAAAAGAAACCTGTCCACAACCTCAAACAGTCACACTCCAAACTCCACTTTGGCCAAGACCAAAGAGCTGTCAAAGGACACCAGAAACAAAATTGTAGACCTGTACCAGGCTGGGAAGACTGAATCTGCAATAGGTAAGCAGCTTGGTTTGAAGAAATCAACTGTGGGAGCAATTATTAGGAAATGGAAGACATACAAGACCACTGATAATCTCCCTCGATCTGGGGCTCCACGCAAGATCTCACCCCGTGGGGTCAAAATGATCACAAGAACGGTGAGCAAAAATCCCAGAACCACACGGGGGGACCTAGTGAATGACCTGCAGAGAGCTGGGACCAAAGTAACAAAGCCTACCATCAGTAACACACTACGCCGCCAGGGACTCAAATCCTGCAGTGCCAGACGTGTCCCCCTGCTTAAGCCAGTACATGTCCAGGCCCGTCTGAAGTTTGCTAGAGTGCATTTGGATGATCCAGAAGAGGATTGGGAGAATGTCAGATGGTCAGATGAAACCAAAATAGAACTTTTTGGTAAAAACTCAACTCGTCGTGTTTGGAGGACAAAGAATGCTGAGTTGCATCCAAAGAACACCATACCTACTGTGAAGCATGGGGGTGTAAACATCATGCTTTGGGGCTGTTTTTCTGCAAAGGGACCAGGACGACTGATCCGTGTAAAGGAAAGAATGAATGGGGCCATGTATCGTGAGATTTTGAATGAAAACCTCCTTCCATCAGCAAGGGCATTGAAGATGAAACGTGGCTGGGTCTTTCAGCATGACAATGATCCCAAACACACCGCCCGGGCAACGAAGGAGTGGCTTCGTAAGAAGCATTTCAAGGTCCTGGAGTGGCCTAGCCAGTCTCCAGTCTCAACCCCATAGAAAATATTTGGAGGGAGTTGAAAGTCTGTGTTGCCCAGCGACAGCCCCAAAACATCACTGCTCTAGAGGAGATCTGCATGGAGGAATGGGCGCAACAGCAAATACCAGCAACAGTGTGTGAAAACCTTGTGAAGACTTACAGAAAATGTTTGACCTGTGTCATTGCCAACAAAGGGTATATAACAAAGTATTGAGAAACTTTTGTTATTGACCAAATACTTCTTTTCCACCATAATTTGCAAATAAATTCATTAAAAATCCTACAATGTGATTTTCTGGATTTTATTTTCTAATTTTGTCTGTCATAGTTTACGTGTACCTATGATGAAAATTACAGGCCTCTCTCATCTTTTTAAGTGGGAGAACTTGAACAATTGGTGGCTGACTAAATACTTTTTTTCCCCACTGTATATATAACATTCTATTGGTTGCAAGAATTTTCTATAATATAATATAATCCAATTGAAAAACTCTAAGTTTTGAATCCGGCGTTGTTTTGTCTCTCAGTTCATGTCACGATGTCAGTGTATGCGGTTGACTGAAGTCAGGCGCAGGACACAGAACTTAATGAAAAACAAGATGCCTCCACGCAGGGAGGAATAAACCCGCTCACCAACGACATCAGCGAACAAACAACAAACACGCACAGAACACAATGGGAGCCACAGGGTTAAATAGGGGAGGAGTAATTACAAGATGGGCAACAGGTGTGAAACAATCTGACACAACAGGTAGAACATAGAAACATATAACATAGATCGGCAGCAGCTAGTACTCCGGTGACGACGAACGACGAAACCAGCCCGAGCAAGGAGGAGGGGCAGCCTTGGCAGAATCCGTGACAGTACCCCCCCCCTGACGCGCGGCTCCAGCCGTGCGTCGACACCGGCCTCGGGGACGGCCAGGAGGACGCGGCGCGGGGCGAGTGGGATGATTGCGGTGGTAATCCCTCAACATGGATGGATCGAGGATATCCCTCCTAGGAACCCAGCACCGTTCCTCCGGACCGTACCCCTCCCACTCCACGAGATACTGCAGGCCCCCCACCTGATGCCTCGAATCCAATATGGACCGTACCGAGTACGCCGGTGCCCCCTCGATGTCCAGCGGGGGCGGAGGAACCTCCCGTATCTCCGACTCCTGGAGTGGACCAGCTACCACCGGCCTGAGGAGAGACACATGGAACGAGGGGTTAATACGATATTTAGTAGGATGTTGTAACCTATAACATACCTCGTTCAATCTCCTCAGGACTTTGAATGGCCTCACAAACCGCCGACCCAGTTTCCGGCAGGGCAGGCGAAGGGGCAGGTTTCGGGTCGAGAGCCAGACCCGGTCCCCCGGTGCATACACCGGGGCCTCACTGCGGTGGCCGTCGGCGCTCGCCTTTTGCCGCCTGAAGTCCCGCTGCAGGCGTTCATGGGCAGCGTTCCAGGTCTCCTGCGAGCGCCGAAACCACTCGTCCACCGCAGGAGCCTCGATCTGGCTCTGATGCCAAGGTGCCAGGACCGGCTGATAACCTAATACACAATGGAACGGAGACAGGTTAGTAGAGGAGTGGCGGATGGAGTTCTGGGCTATCTCTGCCCAGGGGAGGTAAACTGACCACTCCCCCCGCCGGTCCTGGCAATACGACCTCAGAAACCTACCCACCTCCTGGTTTACTCTCTACACCTGCCCGTTACTCTCGGGGTGAAATCCTGAGGTCAGACTGACTGAGACTCCCAGACGTTCCATGAACGCCCTCCAAACCCTAGAGGTGAACTGGGAACCCCGATCAGACACTATATCCTCAGGCACCCCGTAGTGCCGGAAAACGTGTGTAAATAGGGCCTCAGCTGTTTGTAGGGCCGTAGGAAGACCGGGCAGCGGAATGAGGCGGCAGGACTTAGAAAACCGATCCACAACGACCAGGATCGTGGTGTTCCCTCGTGAGGGGGGAAGATCCGTCATGAAGTCCACCGACAGGTGGGACCATGGTCGTTGTGGAACGGGTAGAGGTTGCAATTTACCTCTGGGCAGGTGTCTAGGAGCCTTACACTGGGCGCACACCGAGCAGGAGGAAACATAAACCCTCACGTCCTTAGCTAAGGTGGGCCACCAGTACTTCTCACTAAGACAGTGCACTGTCCGACCGATACCAGGATAACCAGAGGAGGGTGACGTGTGAGCCCAATAGATCAACCGATCGCGAACATCAAGCGGTACGTACACACGACCCTCTGGACACTGAGGAGGAGTGGGTTCGTTACGCAACGCCCGCTCGATCTCCACGTCAACCTCCCACACCACCGGTGCCACCAGACACGACGCCGGAAGTATGGGAGTGGGCTCCACGGAACTCCCCTCCGTGTCATACAGTCGGGACAGAGCATCTGCCTTAGCGTTCTGGGAACCTGGCCTGTAAGAAAGGGTGAAAACAAAATGGGTGAGAAACATGGACCACCTTGCCTGGCGAGGGTTTAACCTCCTCGCTGCCCGGATGTACTCCAGATTGCGGTGGTCAGTCAAAATGAGAAAAGGGTGTTTAGCCCCCTCAAGCCAATGTCTCCACGCTTTCAGAGCTTCGACCACAGCCAACAGCTCCCGGTCCCCCACATCATAGTTGCGCTCCGCCGGGCTGAGCTTCTTCGAAAAGAAGGCACAGGGGCGGAGTTTAGGTGGCGTACCCGAGCGCTGAGACAGTACAGCGCCTATTCCAGCCTCGGACGCGTCCACCTCAACCGTGAAGGCTAAAGAGGGGTCTGGATTAGCCAGCACTGGAGCCGAGGTAAACAGGTCTTTCAGACGACTAAAAGCCCTGTCCACCTCAGCTGACCACCGCAGACGCACCGGCCCCCCTTCAGTAACGAGGTAATGGGAGCTGCTACCTGACCAAAGCCCCGGATAAATCTCCGGTAGTAATTGGCAAAACCAAAAAATCGCTGCACCTCCTTTACCATGATTGGAGTCACCCAATTACGCACGGCCGAAATGCGGTCACTCTCCATCCTCACCCCTGACGCGGACATATGGTACCCCAAGAAAGAGATGGACTCCTGGAAGAACAGACATTTCTCTGCCTTAGCATACAGGTCATGCTCCAACAGTCTTCCAAGCACCTTACGCACCAGGGACACATGCTCGGCCCGTGTAGCGGAGTATATAAGGATGTCATCAATATACACCACTACCCCTTGTCCGTGCAGGTCCCTGAAAATCTCATCCACAAATGATTGGAAAACTGAAGGAGCATTCATTAACCCGTATGGCATGACCAGATACTCAAAATGTCCAGAGGTGGTACTAAATGCCGTCTTCCACTCATCTCCCTCACGGATACGCACTAGGTTGTAAGCGCTCCTAAGATCCAATTTTGTGAAAAAGCGTGCCCCGTGCAATGATTCCGTCATGCTAGCTATCAGAGGTAATGGATAGCTGTACTTGATGGTAATCTGATTTAGGCCACGGTAATCAATGCACGGGCGTAACCCACCATCTTTCTTTTTCACAAAAAAGAAACTTGAGGAAACGGGTGAAGTGGATGGCCGAATGTATCCCTGCCTCAGAGATTCAGTGACATATGTCTCCATAGCCGCCTTCTCCTCCTGAGACAAAGGATACACGTGACTCCGGGGAAGTGCAGCTCCTACCTGGAGATTTATCACACAATCCCCCGGACGATGGGGTGGTAATTTAGTCGCCCTCTTTTTACTGAAGACGATAGCCAAATCGGCATACTCAGATGGAATGTGCATAGTGGAAACCTGGTTTGGACTTTCCACCGTAGTTGCCCCCAAGGAAACTCCTAAACACCTCCCTGAACACTGACTGGACCATCCCTTGAGAGCCCTCTGTTGCCATGAAATCGTGGGGTCATGAATGGCTAACCAGGGAAGTCCCAACACCATAGGATGCGCAGGAGAATTAATCAGATAGAGGCTAATCCTCTCCTCATGACCCCCCTGCGTCGTCATTAGCAGTGGAGCGGTGACCTCCCTGATTATGCCTGACCCTAACGGGCGACTATCTAATGCGTGAACAGGGAAAGGTTTATCAACAGACACTGTGGGAATCCCTAGGCTACGTGCATACTGGCGATCAATAAAATTCCCAGCCGCGCCTGAATCTACTAGCGCCTTATGCTGGGAATGGGGAGAAAAATCTGGAAACATAATGTCGATACACATATTAGCAACAGGGAACACTGGGTTAGTCTGGTGCCTACTCACCTGAGACGGTCGACCAGTGCTCTGCCTGCTGCCTCGACCTCCTGAGAACCCTCCCCTGCACCGACCAGCAGTGTGTCCTCTGCGGCCACACTTTGTGCAGGGGACAGTCTCTCTCTCAGTCTCCCTACCTGCAGCACCTCCGAGCTCCATGGGGGTATGCTCGGAGGTGCTGGGGGATGGAATAGACAGACCCCCATCAGAACGTAGGCGGGCTGCCAACAGGTTATCCAACCAGATGGACATGTCCATCAGTTGGTCCAGGTTGAAATTGGTGTCCCTGCAGGCCAGTTCCCGACGGATGTCCTCTCTTAAGCTGCAACGGTAGTGGTCGATAAGGGCCCGCTCATTCCATCCCGCGCTGGCTGATAAAGTCTTAAACTCCAGCGCAAAATCCTGCGCGCTCCTGTCGTAGGTGGACCAGCCGTTCTCCCGCCGCTCTCCCCTCCGGTGGATGATCGAATACCGCCCGGAAGCGGCGGGTGAAATCCTCGTAGCGGACAGTTCTCGAGTCTATATTCCCCCACTCGGCGTTAGCCCACTCAAGCGCCTTCCCTGATAGACAGGAGATGAGGGCGGACACGCTCTCGTATCCCGAGGGCACCGGGTGAATGGTGGCCAGGTAAAGCTCTACCTGGAGGAGAAATCCCTGGCACCCGGCAGGTGTACCGGCATATGCCCTCGGGAGCGAGAGCCGAATTCCCCTGGACCCAGGTGGTGAAGTGGTAGCCAGTGTAGCAGGTGGTGGTGTGGTTGGGCATGGTGAAGGGATACCACCTCTCTCTATTTGCTCCATCATCTGGAACACTCGTTCCATCGTAGCACAGAGATTCTGGATCATCGTCCCTTGACGTTGGACTCGTTCTTCCATCGTCTTCGTAGATCCAGTCGTTCCTGCTGACTCCATCGTGGTGCGTGTTTCTGTCACGATGTCAGTGTATGCGGTTGACTGAAGTCAGGCGCAGGACACAGAACTTAATGAAAAAACGTATCTTTACTAATGCACGTAAAGAAACAAGACGCCTCCACGCAGGGAGGAATAAACCCGCTCACCAACGACATCAGCGAACAAACAACAAACACGCACAGAACACAATGGGAGCCACAGGGTTAAATAGGGGCGGAGTAATTACAAGATGGGCAACAGGTGTGAAACAATCTGACACAACAGGTAGAACATAGAAACATATAACATAGATCGGCAGCAGCTAGTACTCCGGTGACGACGAACGACGAAACCTGCCCGAGCAAGGAGGAGGGGCAGCCTCGGCAGAATCCGTGACAGTTCAGGAGAACTTAGCCGAAGAGATCTTAGTTGTGCAATTTTACATCTAACTAAGATGTTTGGTGCAGTACTTCTCAATGACAAAATGAGCATGAAAACGAGTCGTCTCTCGTTGAACAACAACAAAGACTTTATTGAAGAATCCCTACTGTTGACCAATAACAGACGACGGGGCGTAGACTTCGGCTACCGACTTTTGAATTTTTTTTGATTGCCCGAACAATCGTAAAAAAAAACGTACCTAAGTCCAAAACATACAAAAACGTCACAAAATGTCATCATATAATTTATGCACAAACTCTTCCCGAACTGTTTCGGCTGGGAAGCATGCAGACGCCATTTGGCCTCCTCTACCCTCCCTCACCCTCTCGTGACAAAGAAACCCATGGATACACCACCATCCCCTCCCCTCTTCTCCCCTCCCCTCTCAACCCCTGCCCATATACCTCTACACACTACAGTAAATAGGCCTGCAAACCAGTTTACACAGTGGCACGCATACACACACACACACACACACACACACACACACACACACACACGGCCAGCAATGCAGTATTGTCAGAGAGGGAGTATAGCTGACTCTTTAATAATCAGTGAATAATATCTGCTCCAATTTCAAATAACTCCAGAGTCAGGACAGAGTCCGAGCAGAGATAGAGCAGAGATAGAGCAGAGAGACTGGGGAGAGACTGGGGAGAGACTGGGGAGAGACTGGGTCCTGTGGGAGTGGTAGAGTTAGGGTAGAGACTGGGGAGAGACTGGGTCCTGTGGGAGTGGTAGAATTAGGGTAGAGACTGGGGAGAGACTGGGTCCTGTGGGAGTGGTAAAGTTAGGGTAGAGACTGGGGAGAGACTGGGGAGAGACTGGGGAGAGACTGGGGAGAGACTGGGTCCTGTGGGAGTGGTAGAGTTAGGGTAGAGACTGGGGAGAGACTGGGTCCTGTGGGAGTGGTAAAGTTAGGGTAGAGACTGGGGAGAGACTGGGTCCTGTGGGAGTGGTAGAATTAGGGTAGAGACTGGGGAGAGACTGGGTCCTGTGGGAGTGGTAGAGTTAGGGTAGAGACTGGGGAGAGACTGGGTCCTGTGGGAGTGGTAGAATTAGGGTAGAGACTGGGGAGAGACTGGGTCCTGTGGGAGTGGTAGAGTTAGGGTAGAGACTGGGGAGAGACTGGGTCCTGTGGGGAGACAATGGGAGTGGCAGACTGTGGGAACCAATTCTCCCCTGAGAACAAGAGACACTTCCACCTAGTCACCACACAGTCCCCATTCACAAAACATTGACTCACTGGCAGTTAGGGCTAGCTAGTGGAGGAGCCACCCATGCTAAATATGGAAGCCACCAGGCACAATAGCCGGCTTCTCTACTTAAACAAGCACAGACAGACAGACAGACAGACAGACAGACAGACAGACAGACAGACAGACAGACAGACAGACAGACAGACAGACAGACAGACAGACAGACAGACAGACAGACAGACAGACAGACAGACAGACAGACAGACAGACAGACAGACAGTCTCTCTCTCTCTCTCTCTCTCTCTCTCTCTCTCTCTCTCTCTCTCTCTCTCTCTCACACACACACACACACACACACACAAACCCTGTCTCTCACGTGGCCACAACTAGGCCAGTGTGTTTCTGCTGTATGTGCGATTTTGGAGATAGAAAGAAAGATAATAGCCTATCTCTCTCACTCACTCACTCACTCACTCACACGCACACGCACGCGCACGCACGCACACGCACACACACACACAAACGCACACACGCGCACACACACCTGCAACTAGGCCAGCTGTTTCCTGTCGGTGTGATAGTAGACCAGATACACTACATGACCAACAGGATGTGGACACCTGCTCGTCCAACATCTCATTCCAAAACATGGGCATTAATTTGAAGTTGGTCCCCCCCTTTGCTGCTATAATAGCCTCCACTCTTCTGGGAAGGCTTTCCACTAGATGTTGGAGCATTGCTGCGGGGACTTGCTTCCATTTAGCCACAAGAGCATTAGTTAGGTCAGGCGCTGATGTTGGGTGATTAGGCCTGACTCGCAGTCAGTGCTCCAATTCATCCCAAAGGTGTTCGATGGGGTTGAGGTCAGGGCTCTGTGCAGGCCAGTTAACTTCTTCCACACCAATCTCGACAGACCATTTCTGTATGGACCTCGCTTTGTGCACGAGGGCATTGTTATGCTGAAACAGGAAAGGGCCTCCCCAAACTGTTGCCACAAAGTTGGAAGTACAGAATCGTCTAGAAAGTCACTTTATGATGTGGTGTTAAGTTTTCCCTTCACTGGAACTAAGGGGCCTAGCCCGAACCATGAAAAACAACCCCAGATCATTATTCCTCCTCCACCAAACTTTACAGTTGGCACTATGCGTTGGGGCAGGTAGCGTTCTCCTGGCATCGGCCAAACCCACATTCGTCCGTCGGACGTGTGTGATTCATCACTTCAGAGAATACGTTTCCACTGCTCCAGAGTCCAATGGCGGCGAGCTTTACACCACTCCAGCCGACGCTTGGCATTGCGAATGGTGATCTTAGGCTTGTGTGCGGCTGCTCGAACCGTGGGAACCCATTTCATGAAGCTTCCGACGAACAGTTCTTGTGCTGACGTTGCTTCCAGAGGCAGTTTGGAACGCGGTAGTGAGTGTTGCAACTGAGGATAGATTATTTTTACCCGCTAAACGCTTCAGCTTGTGTGGCCTACCACTTCACTGCTAAGCCGTTGTTGCTCCTAGACGTTTCCACTTCACAATAACAGCACTTACAGTTGACTAGGGGCAGCTTTATCAGGGCAGAAATTTAACGAACTGACTTGTTGGAAAGGTGGCATCCTATGACGGTGCCATGTTGAAAGTCACTGAGCTCTTCAGTAAGGCCATTCTACTGCCAATGTTTGTCTATGGAGATTACATGGCTGGGTCCTATATTTTATACACCTTTATACACCTGTCAGGAACGGGTGTGGCTGAAATAGCCGAATACACTCATTTGATTTGAAGGGGTGTCCGCATACTTTTGTAAGCATAGTGTTTTCCAAGCTAGATTATTAGTGTGACAGAGAGTGTGTGTGTGTGTGTGTGTGTGTGTGTGTGTGACAGAGAGCGAGAGAGAGTGTGTGTGTGTGTGTGTGACAGAGAGCGAGAGAGAGTGTGTGTGTGTGTGTGTGTGTGTGAGGGAGAGAGGGAGAGGAACCATTGCATTCATAATAAAAGGAGTGGTGCATAAATATTGAGTAAATGTAGTCAATGCAAGTCGAGATTAACTCAATACTTCAGTTCCTAAGGCTTAAGATGTCAGCTGTCATTAGAGCTGACTATTGATAGGGGACAAAAATCTATAGATACATATCGGGGTATTATTTTTTGACGATGTATCGTATCAGCATCAGTGAAACAGAATACACATGTTCACCTTTACACTGATGATACAGTGCTCTATACATCAGGCTCAGATTTTCAGCAGATACAAGCAACTCTCCAAGATGATTTTAACACTTTACAAAAATGGATTCTAGCAAATAATTTAAAAGTCCTGCTGTTTGGTACACGGCAAAGAATAAACTGGCAATTTCAAAATTAATGGAACTGATGGAACAATAATTGAAAGTGTTGATTGTTTCAAATATCTGGGTTTGATGATAATTCAGAATCTATCTTTTGGAAAGCTTATTGATTATATTAGAAAAACTAACTGTAAGCCTGGGTTACTATACAGATCTAAGAATAGTTTTTACTGTATCCATCAAAACTCAACCAATACCTTACTTTGCTAATAAGATGTCATTTATAACAATCTTTGCAGATTCATTCTTGGGATGCCATGAGACACATCATCGCATGCATGAAATCACTAAACAAACCAAAGACAACTGCATGGTACCAATTTATTTTTAAATTAATCAACTTCAAATGTCCCTGTATACAGTATATTAAGGAACACCTAACTTGAACAAGACTCACACTACTTTCAGATACACAACAATCCCCCCCTCAGTCCCCATCCATCCACCCGTCTGCATCCTCCCCCTCCCAAACCTCCCAGTCCCACCCCTTCCTATCCCTCCCAGCAACCGAAGTTGCTTATCAGTCCCCCTCCCACCCATCCATCAATCAATCCAGTCTCCCCACCACCCCTTCCCCATGGGCCTGAAAGCAAAGAAAGTAACAAAAGTTTAAATAAATATATATAATTGGTTTGTATGTGTGGGGCTTTAGCTAAGATTGTTCTTTATAGAATCACGTATATTTGTCTAGACCTCAATTGTCCCTTGACTAGCACCATTCATTCTCGCTGTCGATAATAGTATCCACTGGTTAAATGGGAGAGAGTGAGGTGATTACCATCTAAGAGCCATCTTTTTTTTTTTGTGGCAATGCTGCCTGCCAGCAGTAATCGTCTCTGATTGAGAGATTCAAGGAGCTACAGTGGCTTGCGAAAGTATTCGCAAGCCACTGTATTTTTCCTATTTTGTTGCCTTATAACCTGGAATTAAAATGGATTTTTTTTTGGGGGGGGTTGTATAATTTCATTTACATAACATGCCTACCACTTTGAAGATGCAAAATATTTGTTATTGTGAAACAAGAAATAAGACAAAAAACTGAAAACTTGAGTGTGCATAACTATAGCCACTAGGGGTGTAACGATTCATTTTAACAACGATTCGATTTGTATCACGATTCGTGGTTGTCGATACGATTCAAGGACGATATTGGTTCATTTAGAACGATACGATCCGAAACGATTCAGTGACTTGAAATCGATTCAGTAAACTTTTAGCCAAAAATTCAACCAGTGTGACTGAAATAAATACCTGGATACTGGACAGTGCAGGTGAAGTTTCCTAGATTCCTGTTTCTTGTAAGGACCGCAATGGTGGCTTGATAATTTCTCGCTCGTCGGCTTCTCCTCTGTCGTCCGCCATGCTATGTTTTGTTGTCTTTGCGCCTTTGCGCTGCTGCTGGCGCGGGGCGATGACGTCACGGTTAGGCAGACTGAATCGAGTAATGTTTAAAGCCTTTATCATTAAAAGTGCTAAGAAAAAACATCCATATAAAGTCTGACGTGCTTAAATCCAATGGGTTATTTCCTAGTATCGATACAATCGATTTATTACATTATAAAACGATGTTAGATTGATATATGTTGTCCAAAAGGCCAACTCGCCGAGCACAGATCGATGTAGTTGGATCATAGGAATATAAATCGATACATCGATGTAGTAGATGGATCGTTACACCCCTAATAGCCACCTTTTGCAGCAATTACAGCTGCAAGTCTCTTGGGGTATGTCTCTATAAGTTTGGCACATCTAGCCACTGGGATTTCTGCCCATTCTTCAAGACAAAACTGCTCCAGCTCCTTCAAGTTGGATGGGTTCCGCTGGTGTACAGCAATCTTTAAATCATACCACAGATTCTCAATTGGATAGAGGTCTGGGCTTTGACTAGGCCATTCTAAGACATTTAAATATTTCCCCTTAAACCACTGTTGCTTTAGCAGTATGCTTAGGGTCATTGTCCTGCTGGAAGGTGAACCTCCGTCCCAGTCTCAAATCTCTGGAAGACTGAAACAGGTTTCCCTCAAGAATTTCCCTGTATTTAGTGGCATCCATTATTCCATCAATTCTGACCAGTCTCCCAGTCCTTGCCGATGAAAAACATCCCCACAGCATGATGCTGCCACCACCATGCTTCACTGTGGGGATGGTGTTCTCGGGGTGATGAGAGGTGTTGGGTTTGCGCCAGACATAGCGTTTTCCTTGATGGCCAAAAAGCTGAATTTTAGTCTCATCTGACCAGAGTACCTTCATCCATATGTTTGGGGAGTCTCCCACATGCCTTTTGGCGAACTCCAAACGTGTTAGCTTATTTTTTTCTTTAAGCAATGACTTTTTTCTGGCCACTCTTCCATAAAGCCCAGCTCTGTGGAGTGTACGCCTTAAAGTGGTCCTATGGACAGATACTCCAATCTAAGCTGTGGAGCATTGCAGCTCCTTCAGGGTTATCTTTGGTCTCGTTGTTGCCTCTCTGATTAATGCCCTCCTTGCCTGGTCCGTGAGTTTTGGTGGGCGGCCCTCTCTTGGTTGGTTTGTTGTGGCGCCATATTCTTTCCATTTTTTAATAATGGATTTAATGGTGCTCCGTGGGATGTTCAAAGTTTCAGATATTTTTTTATAACCCAACCCTGATCTGTACTTCTCCACAACTTTGTCCCTGACCTATTTAGAGAGCTCCTTGGTCTTCATGGTGCCGCTTGCTTGGTGGTGCCTCTTGCTTAGTGGTGTTGCAGACTCTGGGGCCTTTCTGAACAGGTGTATATATACTGAGATCATGTGACAGATCATGTGACACTTAAATTGCACACAGGTGGACTTTATTTAACTAATTATGTGACTTCTGAAAGTAATTGGTTGCACCAGATCTTATTTAGGGGCTTCATAGCAAGGGGGGTGAATACATACAGTGGGGAAAAAAAGTATTTAGTCAGCCACCAATTGTGCAAGTTCTCCCACTTAAAAAGATGAGAGAGGCCTGTAATTTTCATCATAGGTACACATCAACTATGACAGACAAATTGAGGAAAAAAAATCCAGAAAATCACATTGTAGGATTTTTTATGAATTTATTTGCAAATTATGGTGGAAAATAATTATTTGGTCACCTACAAACAAGCAAGATTTCTGGCTCTCACAGACCTGTAACTTTTTCTTTAAGAGGCGACTCTGTCCTCCACTCGTTACCTGTATTAATGGCACCTGTTTGAACTTGTTATCAGTATAAAAGACACCTGTCCACAACCTCAAACAGTCACACTCCAAACTCCACTATGGCCAAGACCAAAGAGCTGTCAAAGGACACCAGAAACAAAATTGTAGACCTGCACCAGGCTGGGAAGATTGAATCTGCAATAGGTAAGCAGCTTGGTTTGAAGAAATCAACTGTGGGAGCAATTATTAGGAAATGGAAGACATACAAGACCACTGATAATCTCCCTCGATCTGGGGCTCCACGCAAGATCTCACCCCGTGGGGTCAAAATGATCACAAGAACGGTGAGCAAAAATCCCAGAACCACACGGGGGGACCTAGTGAATGACCTGCAGAGATCTGGGACCAAAGTAACAAAGCCTACCATCAGTAACACACTACGCCACCAGGGACTCAAATCCTGCAGTGCCAGACGTGTCCCCCTGTTTAAGCCAGTACATGTCCAGGCCCGTCTGAAGTTTGCTAGAGTGCATTTGGATGATTCAGAAGAGGATTGGGAGAATGTCATATGGTCAGATGAAACCAAAATATAACTTTTTAGTAAAAACTCAACTCGTCGTGTTTGGAGGACAAAGAATGCTGAGTTGCATCGAAAGAACACCTTACCTACTGTGAAGCATGGGGGTGGAAACATCATGCTTTGGGGCTGTTTTTCTGCAAAGGGACCAGGACGACTGATCCGTGTAAAGGAAAGAATGAATGGGGCCATGTATCGTGAGATTTTGAGTGAAAACCTCCTTCCATCAGCAAGGGCATTGAAGATTAAACGTGGCTGGGTCTTTCAGCATGACAATGATCCCAAACACACCGCCCGGTCAACAAAGGAGTGGCTTCGTAAGAAGCATTTCAAGGTCCTGGAGTGGCCTAGCCAGTCTCCAGATCTCAACCCCATAGAAAATCTTTGGAGGGAGTTGAAAGTCTGTGTTGCCCAGCGACAGCCCCAAAACATCACTGCTCTAGAGGAGATCTGCATGCAGGAATGGGCCAAAATACCCGCAACAGTGTGTGAAAACCTTGTGAAGACTTACAGAAAACGTTTGACCTGTGTCATTGCCAACAAAGGGTATATAACAAAGTATTGAGAAACTTTTGTTATTGACCAAATACTTATTTTTCACCATAATTTGCAAATAAATTCATTAAAAATCCTACAATATGATTTTCTGGATTTTTTTTCCTCATTTTGTCTGTCATAGTTGACGTGTACCTATGATGAAAATTACAGGCCTCTCTAATCTTTTTAAGTGGGAGAACTTGCACAATTGGTGGCTGACTAAATACTTTTTTTCCCCACTGTATGCACGCACCACTTTTCCGTAATTTATTTTTTAGCATTTTTTGAAATAAGTAATTTTTTTCATTTCACTTCATCAATTTGGACTATTTTGTGTATGTCCATAACATTAAATCCAAATTAAAATCCATTTAAATTACAGGTTTTAATGCAACAAAATAGGAAAAACGCCAAGGGGGATGAATACTTTTGCAAGGCACTGTATCATCATTAAGTAACATAACAGATGCAAAGCATTTAATATTTACATTCATGCACCTCGAAATGATTTGTGTAACTTTTCCCCAGGAGCATTGAACTGCAGGGCACTCTCACATCATATGAAGGAATGTGCCTACCTGATTTTGGGGAGACAGTGAGTAGTTGGGCGACGGAGCCAATTTCATCATAAAACATTTCCTTGGTGTTAAATACAGTCTGTGAACACACTTAAAATGTTTAAATTGGTGGTTCAGATTATGGGACGTCAAGGTCATATTTTTCCATATTCTGTTCCAGTTAAAGGGCTGTTCAGATTCAATTAGATCTGTGGACCATACTTTATTTATGGCTAGCTCAGAATATGAGCTTTCCAAAAGTTTATATATTATAGATATCAGTCCTTTCGGGAGAACAGATCATTTATTTATAAATCCCATCATTGGATGGTTTGGTAGTTGGGTTTCCCAAGGGACTCCATAGGCTGATCTAAGACATAAATATAGAAGAAAAAAAGAGTTGCCTGGTAATGTGTAATTTCATATTCCATTCATTTCATACTTTCAATTAATTATTTCATACATACAGTGGGGAGAACAAGTATTTGATACACTGCCGATTTTGCAGGTTTTCCTACTTACAAAGCATGTAGAGGTCTGTAACTTTTATCATAGGTACACTTCAACTGTGAGAGACGGAATCTAAAACAAAAATCCAGAAAATCACATTGTATGATTTTTAAGTAATTAATTAGCATTTTATTGTATGACATAAGTATTTGATACATCAGAAAAGCAGAACTTAATATTTGGTAGAGAAACCTTTGTTTGCAATTACAGAGATCATTCGTTTCCTGTAGGTCTTGACCAGGTTTGCACACACTGCAGCAGGGATTTTGGCCCACTCCTCCATACAGACCTTCTCCAGATCCTTCAGGTTTCGGGGCTGTCGCTGGGCAATACGGACTTTCAGCTCCCTCCAAAGATTTTCTATTGGGTTCAGGTCTGGAGACTGGCTAGGCCACTCCAGGACCTTGAGATGCTTCTTACGGAGCCACTCCTTAGTTGCCCTGGCTGTGTGTTTCGGGTCGTTGTCATGCTGGAAGACCCAGCCACGACCCATCTTCAATGCTCTTAATGAGGGAAGGAGGTTGTTGGCCAAGATCTCGCGATACATGGCCCCATCCATCCTCCCCTCAATGCGGCGAAGTCGTCCTGTCCCCTTTGCAGAAATGCATCCCCAAAGAATGATGTTTCCACCTCCATGCTTCACGGTTGGGATGGTGTTCTTGGGGTTGTACTCATCCTTCTTCTTCCTCCAAACACGGCGAGTGGAGTTTAGACCAAAAAGCTCTGTTTTTGTCTCATCAAACCACATGACCTTCTCCCATTCCTCCTCTGGATCATCCAGATGGTCATTGGCAAACTTCAGACGGGCCTGGACATGCGCTGGCTTGAGCAGGGGGACCTTGCGTGCGCTGCAGGATTTTAATCCATGACGGCATAGTGTGTTACTAATGGTTTTCTTTGAGACTGTGGTCCCAGCTCTCTTCAGGTCATTGACCAGGTCCTGCCGTGTAGTTCTGGGCTGATCCCTCACCTTCCTCATGATTGATGATGCCCCAGACCGAGGGTGATTGACCGTCATCTTGAACTTCTTCCATTTTCAAATACTCAGTGGTGTGTTGCGTTTCATTCATTTTGTTGGTTGGTTTACATTTAGATCTCATCAGGCTGGCAAATGAAAAAGTAGATTTCACGTCAAAGAAGGTTGGGCACACCTGTCTTAGAGTGATGGACTGTGCCATCCCCACGGCCTCCACAATGGATCAGTCCGCTCAGACAGGAGTCTTGGACACCATGAAGAAAGAAACATTTTTGTTTTTGCTGCCGCTCGACTAAAGAAATCATCGGTCGACCAACAGCTTATCGACCAAACAATCGACCAGTTGACTAAATGAGTTCAGCCCTAATCCACACTGATGCATCAAGAAGATTGAAATACTTATAGTTTTCCTGGAAAACTCCCATTTTCTGTCCTCATGCTAGCTATTAGTAGCCACAGCAGCAATTATGGAATGGCACATCACATTGAACAACAAAGGAGCCAATTGACTGCCATTACAAAATGGCACATCACATTGAACAACAAAGGAGCCGATTGACTGCCATTACAAAATGGCACATCACATTGAACAACAAAGGAGCCGATTGACTGCCATTACAAAATGGCTGCTGTGACTACAGCTAGCTGGCATGAGGACTGAAAAGGGCAGTTTTCCATGAAAAAAGTTCTCAGTGTGATAGGTTCTGCGTTATGATAGGAACTAGACACGGACACGAACTATCTGCTTAGTGTGTTAACACACTATTGGTGGTTTGTTGTGACCAAGTGTTGGTGCTAAACGGTGTGTTATTGGATGCTAGCATGCTAGTTAGCTATGGTGTCATAGTTAGCTAGCTGAATAAAGTGGGTTGAGTCTATTCCTTTAAACATTGAACCGCTGTGGTTCACAACAATTCTAATTTCTAAAGGTGGAAGTTGGTAGAGTTTTTGTTCGGGTGGTTCAGTGAAACAATTATAGTTTCTGAGGTAGAAGTTTTTGGTGAGAGGGCCCTGCTCTCTCCTCTCCCTGATGTTTAGCTCATTTCATTCCGATCTCCTCTGCATTATTGTAGCCATTTGCTACAGCCTGTCAACTATGCCTCTGCCTATCCCTGTTCTCTCCTCTCTGCACAGGCTACACAAACGCCCCACACCGCGTGGCTGCTGCCTCTCTAACCTGGTGGTCCCTGCACGCACCCCACACCTGGAGTTCCAGGTCTCAGGCAGCCTCTGGAACTGCCGTTCTGCTGCCAACAAAGCTGACTTCATCCCAGCCTATGCTAACCTCCAGTCCCTCGACTTCCTGGCGCTGACGGAAACATGGATTACCACTGAAAACACTGCTACTCCTACTGCTCTCTCCTCGTCTGACCATGTGTTCTCGCACACCCCGAGAGCATCTGGTCAGAGGGGTGGTGGCACAGGAATCCTCATCTCTCCCAAGTGGACATTCTCAATTTTTCCCCTAACCCATCTGTCTATCTCCTCATTTGAATTCCATGCTGTCACAGTCACTAGCCCATTTAAGCTTAATATCCTTGTCATCTATCGCCCTCCAGGTTCCCTTGGAGAGTTCTTGAATGAGCTTGACGCCTTGATAAGTTCCTTTCCTGAGGATGGCTCACCCCTCACAGTTTTGGGGGATTTCAACCTCCCTATGTCTACATTTGACTCATTTCTCTCTGCCTCCTTCTTTCCACTCCTCTCCTCTTTTGACCTCACCCTCTCACCGTCCCCCCCTACTCACAAGGCAGGCAATACGCTTGACCTCATCTTTACTAGATGCTGCTCTTCTACTAATCTCACTGCAACTCCCCTCCATGTCTCCGACCACTACTTTGTTTCCTTTTCTCTCTCGCTCTCCTCCCACACTACTCACTCTGCCCCTACACAGATGGTAATGCGCCGCCGCAACCTTCGCTCTCTCTCTCCCACTACTCTCTCCTCTTCCATCCTATCATCTCTTCCCTCTGCTCAATCCTTCTCCCTCCAATCTCCTGATTCTGCCTCCTCAACCCTCCTCTCCTCCCTTTCTGCATCCTTTGACTCTCTGTGTCCCCTATCCTCCCGGCCGGCTCGGTCCTCCCCTCCAGCTCCGTGGCTTGATGACTCATTGCGAGCTCACAGAACAGAGCTCCGGGCAGCTGAGCGGAAATGGAAGAAAACTAAACTCCCTGCCGACCTGGCATCTTTTCACTCCCTCCTCTCTACATTTTCTTCATCTGTTTCTGCTGCTAAGGCCACTTTCTACCACTCTAAATTCCAAGCATCTGCCTCTAACCCTAGGAAGCTCTTTGCCACTTTTTCCTCCCTGCTGAATCCTCCCCCCCCCCCCTCTCTCTCTGTGGATGACTTCGTCAAGCACTTTGAAAAGAAGGTTGACGACATCCGATCCTCGTTTGTTAAGTCTAATGACACTGCTGGTCCTACTCACACTGCCCTACCCTATGCTTTGACTTCTTTCTCCCCTCTCTCTCCAGATAAAATCCTGCGACTTGTGACTGCAGGCCGCCCAACAACCTGCCCGCTTGACCCCATCCCCTCCTCTCTTCTCCAGACCATCTCCGGTGACCTTCTCCCCTACCTCACCTCGCTGATCAACTCATCCTTGACCGCTGGCCATGTCCCTTCCGTCTTCAAGAGAGTGAGAGTCGCTCCCCTTCTCAAAAAACCAACACTCGATCCCACTGATGTCAACAACTACAGACCAGTATCCCTTCTTTCTTTTCTTTCCAAAACTATTGAGCGTGCCGTCTTTAGCCAACTCTCTTGCTATCTCTCTCAGAATGACCTTCTTGATCCAAACCAGTCAGGTTTCAGGACTGGTCATTCAACTGAGACTGCTCTTCTCTGTGTCACGGAGGCTCTCCGCACTGCTAAAGCTAACTCTCTCTCCTCTGCTCTTGTCCTTCTAGACCTGTCTGCTGCCTTTGATACTGTGAACCATCAGATCCTCCTCTCCACCCTCTCCGAGCTGGGCATCTCCGGCGCGGCTCACTCCTGGATGGCGCCTACCTGACCGGTCGCTCCTACCAAGTGGCGTGGCGAGAAGCTGTCTCCGCACCACGTGCTCTCACCACTGGTGTCCCCCAGGGCTCAGTTCTAGGCCCTCTCCTTTTCTCCCTATACACCAAGTCACTTGGCTCTGTCATATCCTCACATGGCCTCTCCTATCATTGCTACGCTGACGATACACAACTAATCTTCTCCTTTCCCCCTTCTGATAACCAGGTGGCGAATCGCATCTCTGCATGTCTGGCAGACATATCAGTATGGATGACGGATCACCACCTCAAGCTGAACCCTGGCAAGACGGAGCTGCTCTTCCTCCCGGGGAAGGACTGCCCGTTCCATGATCTCGCCATCACGGTTGACAACTCCGTTGTGCCCTCCTCCCAGAGTGCGAAGAGCCTTGGCGTGACCCTGGACAACACCCTGTCGTTCTCCGCTAACATCAAGGCGGTGACCCGCTCCTGCAGGTTCATGCTCTACAACATTCGGAGAGTACGACCCTGCCTTACACAGGAAGCGGCACAGGTCCTAATCCAGGCACTTGTCATCTCCCGTCTGGACTACTGCAACTCGCTGTTGGCTGGCCTCCCTGCCTGTGCCATTAAACCCCTACAACTCATCCAGAATGCCGCAGCCCGTCTGGTGTTCAACCTTCCCAAGTTCTCTCACGTCACCCCCCTCCTCCGCACACTCCACTGGCTTCCAGTTGAAGCTCGCATCCGTTACAAGACCATGGTGCTTGCCTATGGAGCAGTGAGGGGAACAGCACCTCTGTACCTTCGGGCTCTGATCAGTCCCTACACCCAAACGAGGGCATTGCGTTCATCCACCTCTGGCCTGCTGGCTCCCCTTCCTCTGCGGAAGCATAGTTCCCGCTCAGCCCAGTCAAAACTGTTCGCTGCTCTGGCACCCCAATGGTGGAACAAGCTCCCTCACGACGCCAGGACAGCGGAGTCACTCACCACCTTCCGGAGACATCTGAAACCCCACCTCTTTAAGGATTACTTTATCCTATCCCAGGTAATCCTTAAAGAGGTGGGGTTTCAAGTGTCTCCGGAAGGTGGTAAGTGACTTCTACCCCCCCCCCCCCCCCCCCAAAAAAAAATTGTAAAGTGGTTTTCCCACTGGCTATAGGGTGAATGCACCAATTTGTGAGTCGTTCTGGATAAGAGCGTCTGCTAAATGACGTAAATGTGCCCTTGAGCAAGGCACTTAACCCTAATTGCTCCTGTAAGTCGCTCTGGATAAGAGCGTCTGCTAAATGACTAAAATGTAAATGTAAATGTAAACAAACGTACTGTAGGGTCGGAATCTGCTGGCTAGTCAAGAGGGTGGGAAAATTAGAGTTGGGTTGGATGGGTAAGTGGGTCTCTCCACCCATGAGCATTCACAGACAGACAACTTGCGTCCCTGCCACTTGACACAGCAGCCAAACGAATCCTTCAATTCTCACTCTGTCACGAACATTGAGAGACGGGTCAGACCAAGGTGCAGCATGAAAAGCGTACATGTTTATTTAACTCAATAAACAAAACAAGAAACAATGTAACGTGAAGTCCTCAGGCTAAACACATACAAGCCTAACACGGAACAAGATCCCACAACTAAGGTAGGCAAACAGGCTACTTAAGCATGATCCCCAATCAGAGACAACGAGTGACAACTGTCTCTGATTGGGAATCACACCCGGCCAAACATAGAAACAACACATCTAGATCCAAAACATAGAAATTCTAACATAGATCCTCACGTCCTGACCAAACCAACTAAAGATAACCAGCCTCTCAAGGCCAGGGCGTGACAGGGGTAAGGGTTAAGGGTTAAGGGGTAAGGGTTAAGGGTAGAGACGTCCCAAGGATCCCGGATAGCACTGACCATGTTACTTTCCTGCTGTTCGCAACTGATCTGTGCATGGAGACAGGCGGACTCTGTAACTGGGCAACGGCAAGAGGTTCCCATGGCACCGGTGTGGATAGAAAGATGGTGAGTGAAGACTGGGAAGGTGTTTTGTTCCAGAATACAATAGGAAATAGTACTCTAACCTAAATATGTGTTTCTCACTGAAACAAACAAAAAAAATGTCGACTTTGTTTTAAACCATCAAATTATATTAAAATGATATGTAAGTTGTTGTTATACATGAACAAACAAAGCAATAATAATAGATGATAATAAAAGCCGATGTATTGTCCGTTCTTGACTAACTTTACTAAGGGGACTGCTTGTCCTGGCAAATCCAGCTCATAAGGGTTACTATGGAAACTGAGGGCAGCAGAGCCATAGTAACTGAAGATGCTTGTTGCCGTGGCAACGAGGCCAGGATGTGTTTCCGTGGAGACGGCGCTTGAAGAGTGGGAGTAGTTTTCACTCACTCACACAGGTGTTGATTTTAAAGTACAAGAAAGACACCTCTCCTCTGAAAATAGCTTGTTTTTCTTAACCCCTCAAAGTGATGCATTAGGCCTAGCACTCTGCTAACACAGTCAAGCTTACTTCAGGAAAACACTATATATAAAAAAGAATAGGGCAGTTCCTTCCCATCACCATTATCTCACAAGTCTTAGAGTAGGCCTACGCACTTCTAGTGAAATGAAGACTAGATTTTTTAAATAAACACTGTCTCTCACCATTATAGTCCATAAATAAGTGGTCATATTTCTGTGATTATCTTCTCTGTTTTCATAGTGTGAATGATTCCAGTCCATAAATAAGTGGGTATTGCTATCCATTCTACCTGTGTCATATTTCTGTGATTATCTTCTCTGTTTTTATAGTGTGAATGATTCCAGACCATTCCTGTGAGATTGTCATTGTCAGCGTACATGAACAGGAAGTAGGCTAGACATAGAAAGGAGAACAGAGATGAGGTGACGTTTTAAATGTAAATGTATCTTTGTCTGATTCTCTCTGTACATATAGGCTTATGAGGAACAGAAAACAAAGTGTTTGACACCAGGCTGCCTACCGCCCAAAGTGAAACGTATTCTGGTCCTCTGCCAACATGACTGTGTCTGACAGCAGAGACAGACTAATGACAAGTCCAAACACATAACACCAGTGGGCTACAGTTATTCTGAGGAGGCGCAAAAAGACCTCGCTGAAAGAAGAGATGTGCTGAAAGAAGAGATGTGCTGAGAGAAGGGATGTGCTGAGAGAAGGGATGTGCTGAAAGAGTAGTGAAAGAAGAAATGCTGTCCTTTTGCTCACCCTCATGCTCTCCCTACCTCGCCCTCCTGCTCTCTCCCTCTCCCTCCTGCTCCCTCTCTCTCTCCCCCGCTCCCCCTCTCTCCCTCCTGCTCCCCCTCTCTCCCTTCCTGCTCCCTCTCTCTCTCTCTCTCCCTCCTGCCCCCTCTCTCTCCCTCCTGCTCCCTCTCTCTCCCTCCTGCTCTCCCTCTCTCCCTCTCCTCCCTGCTCCCTCTTCTCCTCCTCCTCCCCTCCTCTCCCTCCTCTCTCTCTCTCCCTCCTCTCCCCCCTCTCCTCCCTTCCTGCTCCCTCTCTCTCTCCTTGCTCTCTCTCTCCTCCTCGCTCCCCTCTCTCTCCCTTCCTGCTCCACTCTCCCCTCCCTCCTCGCTTCTCCCTCTCTACCTCCCTTCTCCCTCTCCCCTCTTCCCTCTCTGCTCCCCTCTCTCCTCGCCCCTGCTCCCCTCTCTCCCACTCTCTAGTTGCCCTAGGGTTTACTCCAGCCTCTCAGGCTCTATCCCGCTAACCCACCCTGCTCTCTCTCTCTCTGCCTCTAGCTCCCAGGGCTCGTAGCTCCCGGGCCTAGCTCCCAGGCCTCTAGTCCCAAGGGCTTAGCTCCAGGGCCTTAGCTCCAGGGCCCTAGCTCCAGGGCCTCTAGCTCCCAGGGCCTCTAGTCCCAGGCCTCTAGCCCAGGGCTCAGCCCAGGCTTAGCCGTCTAGCTCCCAGGGCCTGTAGCTCCCAGGGCCTCTAGCTCCCAGGGCCTCTAGCTCCCAGGGCCTCTAGCTCCCAGGGCCTCTAGCTCCCAGGGCCTCTAGCTCCCAGGGCCTCTAGCTCCCAGGGCCTCTAGCTCCCAGGGCCTCTAGCTCCCAGGGCCTCTAGCTCCCAGGGCCTCTAGCTCCCAGGGCCTCTAGCTCCCAGGGCCTCTAGCTCCCAGGGCCTCTAGCTCCCAGGGCCTCTAGCTCCCAGGGCCTCTAGCTCCCAGGGCCTCTAGCTCCCAGGGCCTCTAGCTCCCAGGGCCTCTAGCTCCCAGGGCCTCTAGCTCCCAGGGCCTCTAGCTCCCAGGGCCTCTAGCTCCCAGGGCCTCTAGCTCCCAGGGCCTTAGCTCCCAGGGCCTCTAGCTCCCAGGGCCTCTAGCTCCCAGGGCCTCTAGCTCCCAGGGCCTCTAGCTCCCAGGGCCTCTAGCTCCCAGGGCCTCTAGCTCCCAGGGCCTCTAGCTCCCAGGGCCTGTAGCTCCCAGGGCCTGTAGCTCCCAGGGCCTCTAGCTCCCAGG
The DNA here is from genome assembly GCA_902810595.1 of Coregonus sp. 'balchen'. Lineage (NCBI taxonomy): Eukaryota > Metazoa > Chordata > Actinopteri > Salmoniformes > Salmonidae > Coregonus > Coregonus sp. 'balchen'. Next base: position 2,512,111 of record LR778260.1, read on the forward strand.
GCCTGTAGCTCCCAGGGCCTCTAGCTCCCAGGGCCTGTAGCTCCCAGGGCCTGTAGCTCCCAGGGCCTGTAGCTCCCAGGGCCTGTAGCTCCCAGGGCCTGTAGCTCCCAGGGCCTGTAGCTCCCAGGGCCTCTAGCTCCCAGGGCCTGTAGCTCCCAGGGCCTCTAGCTCCCAGGGCCTGTAGCTCCCAGGGCCTGTAGCTCCCAGGGCCTGTAGCTCCCAGGGCCTGTAGCTCCCAGGGCCTGTAGCTCCCAGGGCCTGTAGCTCCCAGGGCCTGTAGCTCCCAGGGCCTGTATCCACAAAGCATCAGAGTAGGAGTGTTGATCTAGGATCTGTCCATATCCACAGAGTGTACAAAATATTAAGAACACCTTCCTAATATTGAATTGCACTTCCTCCCCCCCCCCCCATTTTCCCTCAGAACAGCCTCAATTCCTCGGGGCATGGATCTACAAGGTGTCGAAAACTTTCCACAGGGATGCTGGCCCATGTTGACTCCAATGCTTCCCACAGTTGTGTCAAGTTGGCTGGATGTCCTTGGTGGACCATTCGGTGGTGGACCATTCTTAATACACACGGGAAACTCGAGTGTAAAAAAAAAATGTAAATGTAAAAATGAAAAACCCAGCAGGTTGCAGTTCTTGACACAAACCGGTGCGCCTGGCACCTACTGCCATACCCCGTTCAAAAGCACTTAAACCTTTTGTCTTGCCCATTCACCCTCTGAATGGCACACATACACAATCCATGTCTCAATTGTCTCAAGGCTTAAAAATCATTTTTTAACCTGTCTCCTCCCCTTCATCTACACTGATTGAAGTGGATTAACAACTGACATCAATAAGGGATCATAGCTTTCACCTGGATTCACCTGGTCAGTCTATGTCATGGAAAGAGATGTTGATAATGTTTTGTACAATAAAAACAGATAATAATATAATAATGCCATTTAGCAGACACTTTTATCCAAAGTGACTTAGTCATGTGTGCATACATTTTTACGTATGGGTGGTCCGGGGGATCGAACCCACTACCCTGGCGTTACAAGCGCCATGCTCTACCAATTGAGCTACAGAGGACCCACCTGATCAAATCAAATGTTATTTGTCACATGCGCCGAATACAACAGCTGTAGACCTTACCGTGAAACGCTTACTGACAATCCCTCAACCAACAATGCAGATTTTTTTTTTTTTTTTTTTTTACAAAAGTACTAAAAAAAGTAACGATCAGCCGAGGTGTCCTGAGATCTCTCCCTGGTTAAGAATGAGTAGGCTATATTAAACACACCATCAAGTCTGTCCCAGTACAGGGCTAGGGCCTATCCCATATGGCTCTCCATTCCCTACATAGCGCACTTCTTTTGACCAGGGCTCAAAGGACTCCGGTGAGAAAGTGTTCTACTATATAAAGGAATAGGGTGCTATTTGGAACACAATCCTAGTTTCAGAGCAACTGCTATGGCTTGAACTAAATCAACCCCAGCCTTTCTAACTGGCTGATGGGATAGGGCTGAGAGAGCGGGTTCACTTTGGGCTACGGACCAGCCAAGGCATTTAAGCACTAGATCCTCTTGGGTACCCTAATGGGAGATTTTATAGAGTGATTGCGAGATACGGTGAATGGATTGAACAGAGGAGCAGTCTACATGTGATTTTATCTTAAGTAAATCTAAGTGAGAGAGAGAGAGAGAGAGAGCGAGAGAGAGAGAGAGCGAGAGAGAGAGAGAGAGAGTAAGAGCGAGAGAGAGAGAGACACACACAGAGAGAGCGAGAGACACAGAGAGAGAGAGAGACAGAGACAGAGACAGAGAGGCAGCACCAACCACACGTTTAAATAATAACATGTAAAACAATCTTCAGTTCAACACCAAAAAAACTCTGTAGGAAAATATAGTACAAAACTTTAGCTCTTTTCTTCCCCTTCAACTCTGACAACAAAACTACATTAAAACTGTAAAGACAGGCATTGACAACAGTGTCACAAAATAGCTAGTATGGTCAAAGTAAAGTTTCAATAGTGTTTTTATTTTGATTTGTTTTGATTTATTTATCCTCTTTATTAACAAAAATATAAGCATTTTGAGATATCTTTGAGCTAACCCAGTTTCGGGACACACAGGAAAGACAATAGGAAGAGATCTGAAAGCTCTGGTATTGGTTCATTAGAGAAGGATACTAGTATGTACCACAGACAGACAGACAGAGACACACACACACACAAAGAGAGACACACACACACACACAAAGAGAGAGAGAGACACACACACAAAGAGAGAGAGCGAGCGAGCGAGAGAGAGAGACACAGAGAGAGAGCAGAAGAGAGAGAGAGACACACAAAGAGAGAGAGAGAGAGAGAGAAAGAGACACACGTGACGGTCTATGTACATTGCCATGCTGATCTGGACATAGTTCACGCTCAATGGATTCACTCATCATCATATAGCCTTACAGACAATAACAGGAAATATAAGAGATGCACAGTTTGCAAATATTATAGGGCAACCTCAAGCTTGGAAAGCAGATATTCCATTTCCTGTCAGAAACTCCTCTCTGATCCATCCCTGGTTTTGACTCAGTCCTGGTTTATAATATAGGGTTCTGATCCATCCCTGGATTTGACTCAGTCCTGGTTAATAATATAGCAATCAGACCCACCCCTGGTTTTGACTCAGTCCTGGTTTATAATATAGGGTTCAGATACACCCCTGGTTTTGACTCAGTCCTGGTTTATAATATAGGGTTCAGACCCATCCCTGGTTTTGATTCAGTCCTGGTTTATAATATAGGGTTCAGATCCATCCCTGGTTTTGACTCAGTCCTGGTTTATAATATAGGGTTCAGATCCATCCCTGGTTTTGACTCAGTCCTGGTTTATAATATAGGGTTCAGATCCATCCCTGGTTTTGACTCAGTCCTGGTTTATAATACAGGGTTCAGACCCATCCCAAAGGCCTCTCTCCATGCTAGCTGCTAGCAGTCTGCCAGTCAGTTGGTTTTCATTCAGTCCTGGTTAAGAGTAGGTTCCTTCGACTAGAGGTCGCTGCCAGTCATTCAGGGGCGTTGTTTGAGCTCTGCCAGCCTGCCAGTCAGTGAGTTCAGGGGCGTTGTTTGAGCTGTGCCAGCCTGCCAGTCAGTAAGTTCAGGGGCGTTGTTTGAGCTGTGCCAGCCTGCCAGTCAGTGTGTTTAGGGGCGTTGTTTGAGCTGTGCCAGCCTGCCAGTCAGTGAGTTCAGGGGCGTTGTTTGAGCTGTGCCAGCCTGCCAGTCAGTGTGTTTAGGGGCGTTGTTTGAGCTGTGCCAGCCTGCCAGTCAGTGAGTTCAGGGGCGTTGTTTGAGCTGTGCCAGCCTGCCAGTCAGTGTGTTTAGGGGCGTTGTTTGAGCTGTGCCAGCCTGCGGAGTAGCTGCTGCTGCCTGGCCTTCAGCTGCCGTTTCTCCTGTGCCCGCTTGCGCTCGCTGGAATGCAGCTGTGCCAGGTACTCCGTGGCGCGCGTCAGGATGGCCACCTTGGGCGTCTTGGGGCACTCAGCCAAGCCGGGGATCTCATCCCGCAGTGTCAGGAAACGAGAGCGCAGGTCATTGCGCCGTTTCCGTTCCAGGAAGTTGTGTGTCTTGCGTTTGTCTGTGTCCTCACAGTCGGAGGACTGGGGGCTGCAGGGGTGGGAAAAGGGTGATGGGGGAGAGGCAGAACCACAGGGGGAGGGTGTGTTGGCGTCGTGTGATTCCGACCCAGCGGTTGCTACGGCGACATGTGGTTTGCTCTCAGAGTTCTGATTGGATGTGGAGGCCGGGGCCGGGTGTGGCTGGGTGTGAGAGAAGTTAGAGAAGTTATGAGAAGAGTTTGGGGGCTCGTGTCGGACCCTCTTCCTGGGGGGGTTAGGGGGTGTGTGTGTGTCGGGGTGTGTGTCTGGGGAGGGTGCTGCGTAGTTGTGGTGCTGTTGGTGGATAGAGATGTGGAAGCGTTTCATACACGGGTCCAGAGTGTCCGTCCGGACCATGATTGTCACCGGCGTCCGCCTGTTTAGCCCACTGCCTCGCCCCCCAGTAACTGTGCCGTTGACCAGCCGCCGGGGCTTGTACTGCTTGTGTTCCACCGTCACCACATCAATCTCCTCTTCATCATCCTCATCCTCATCACTAGATTCATCATCTAGAGGAGCAATGAATGGAAAAGGTTAGTGACCACAGCAAAACAATAATGTGACAATAAGTGTGATGTTGATTCCATTCAATCACTATTCATTGACCCTTTTGACAGCGTCACCATATCTCATTAACAGCTGTTGTCAAACACACATGGGTCTTGAAAAGCCACTCTCTTCTTCATTAGTCTGCAGCCAATTCTACTAGATGAAAAGCCTAAATGAGTTTGATATCCTGGCATTTAAAGCATACTACATTTTCTATATTTTACATACTGTAAAAAGTTCTTTTTTTTGCAACACCCCAAAATGCCTACTATTTAGAACGTAGGTACAGGTATTTAGAGAGTGGCCACACACTCTCAAACACTGCACAACACACACTCTCATACAGAATCTAAAAAATGCATAACATACACAATCACTGCATAGCTCAGCCACAAGAGGTTGGTGAAACCTCCCCTCAGCAGCCTCCACTGACCTCAGCCTCATGCTCGGTGGAAAGTCCCTCTCTCCGGTTATTCATTTCAGTCATGTGAGTCATGAGAGAGAGAGAAATAGAGAGAGAGAGAGAAATAGAGAGAGATAGAGAGAGAGAAATAGAGAGAGAGAGAGAGAAATAGACAGAGAGAGAGAGAAATAGAGAGAGAGAAATAGACAGAGAGAGAGAGAGAGAGAGAGAGAAATAGACAGAGAGGAGAGAGAGAGAGAGAGAGAGAGAGAGAGAGAGAGAGAGAGGAAAGAGAGAACATAGACAGAGTATGACAGAGATAGACGAGAGAGAAGAGAAGAGCTCCAGGCCACGTCCAGACCACTGCACAACCAAACACACCCCCACCCCAACCGATCAATACCCCCCCCCCAAGCCAACCATGCCCACACCCCATATAGGCCCCCCTCAGATCAGACCAATGCCCCCCCTACCCACCCCATGCCCCCCACTCCTGCCAAGAGGGCCTGAAGATGAAAGTCACACATACGCCCAGGCCGTGAGAAGGCAAACAGGCCCAACACCCCACTCTTACACTAGCCCAAGCCAATGGCATGTATCAGATGCTCAGCAGGCTCTGCTCACACCTACTGGTCTGAGGCCAAACCACACAACTATGGAACACAAAGCCTTCACTATCTCATGCTGGAATATTTAAGGTCTGAGGTCATCTGCCTTTGACCTAAAGAGCAGGAACCCAGACTTCAAAGAAATCAGAAATACAGACATCTTCATCCTACAAGAAACATGGTATAGAGGAGACGGACCCACTGGTTGCCCTCTAGGTTACAGAGAGCTGGTAGTCCCATCCACCAAACTACCAGGTGTGAAACAGGGAAGAGTCTAAGGGGGTATGCTAATTTGGTATAGAGCAGACCTAACCCACTGTATTACATTAGTCAAAACTGGAACATTTTACATCTAGCTAGAAATTAATAAGGAAATAATCTCATGTGTGCTACCTATATCCCCTAATAGAATCCCCATAATTTAATGATGACAGCTTCTCCATCCTGGAGGGGGAATTCAATCACTTCCAGACCCAGGGACATGTACTAGTCTGTGGCGACCTAAATGCCAGAACTGGACAAGAACCTGACACTCTCAGCACACAGGGGGACAAACACCTACTTGGAAGTGACAACATTCCCTCCCCCATATGCCCCCCTAGACACAACTACGACAACATAACCAATAAAAACGGGTCACAACTCCTGCAGCTCTGTCGCACACTGGGTATGTACATAGTCAATGGTAGGCTTCGAGGGGACTCCTATGGTAGGTACACCTATAGCTCATCTCTTGGCAGTAGTACTGTAGACTACTTTATCACTGACCTCAACCCAGAGTCTCTCAGAGCATTCACAGTCAGCCCACTGACACCCCTATCAGACCACAGCAAAATCACAGTATACTTGAACGGAGCAATACTCAACCACAAAGGCATCAAAAGCCCAACGAACTGCATGCTATTAAGAGAAGACAGGATGTGGCCCACTGCCCACAAAATGAGCTCGAAACCGAGCGGCACTTTCAAACCTCCTTCCAAATGGCTCCTGATTGGCGCAGCGGTCTAAGACACTGCATCTCAGTGCTAGAGGCGTCACTACAGACCGAGTGGCGCAGCGGTCTAAGGCACTGCATCTCAGTGCTTGAGGCGTCACTACAGACCCCCTGGTTCGATTCCAGACTGTATCACAACCGGCCGTGATTGGGAGTCCCATAGGGCGGCGCACAATTGGCCCAGCGTCGTCCGGGTTTGGCCGGTGTAGGCCGTCATTGTAAATAAGAATTTGTTCTTAACCGACTTGCCTAGTTAAATAAAAATAAAAATATACGAGACACATTATTTCCCTCAAATTACACAAACCCACAAAGAATTCGAATACAACTCAAATTGACAAACTCGCGTATCTGTGAGGCGGAATTTCGCAGTGTGCAATCAAAAGTTGTGACCTGCTGCCACAAGAATAGGTCAACCAGTGGTCAGAAACACCAACGTAAATATAACAGTCTAGTGTTCTCAAATTCTGATTCACAACAAGGGACACCGTCTCAGAGCGAATCACTGGTTTTATCAGCGTCTCTCTCCCTCTCTCTCTCCACAATCATTCAATTTGAAATAAGACCGGGCAATCAAGCCACGTGCTGTAAGCGTTTCACTACAGCCATTCATTCACTATACAAGAATAATATTTTAGGTATCGTTGGTTGTAAGAACGTCAGCCATTCACAATGCAGAAATATCTTAGCCGTGTGTCAAAATGTGACGTTTAACACTGGGACCTTGATTTAACATAATGCAAATGTAATGGTTGATTTCAGCTCCAACTCTGACTAGACTCCAGGGAGCCAGTGGTAGCAGTACCGCTGCTCTCTCATCCCTTCTCAAATGGCACCCTAGTCCCTATAGACTGATCTACTTTTGACCAGAACCAAAAGGGCAAAAGTAGGGAATAAGTGTGCCATTTGGTAAACTGAACAGAGACATTTTACATTTTAGTCATTTTAGCAGACGCTCTTATCCAAAGCGACTTAGTTAGTGAGTGCATACATTTTTTTTTTTCATACTGGCCCCTCCCGTGGGAATCGAACCCACAACCCTGGCGTTGCAAACGCCATGCTCTACCAACTGAGCTACACGGGGCCAAAGTAATTGCTTCCTGGATTCGGCTTCAAGACAGAAGATGAATTTAATAGGACTCCAATGGGCCAAAGAGAGGAGGGGCTTATAGGTTATTGAGCAGAGGCTATTCAACTGGTGGCCCGTGGGTCAGATCCAGCTCGTTTATCAATTTTTAAAAACGGTCCTTCACAAGTACAGTGAAATGCCTTTCTTGCAAACTCCAACCCCAACAATGCAATAATCAAATCAAATTGTATTAGTCACATGCGCCGAATACAACAGGTGATCACCTTACAGTGAAATGCTTACTTACAAGCCCTTAACCAACAATGCAGTTTTAAGAAAGAATACACACAAAAAAATCACAAAAATATACTATATAAAAATAATATGAAATAAAAGTAACATTGTAATACTCAACAACAACAAAAACTGGAGAAATAAGAATATGAAGAACACAATAAGTAAGCATACTATTTACGGGGTCAGTTCCAATACCATATGAACAATGTTCAGGGATACTGGAGTGATGGAGGTAGATATGTATAGGGGTAAGGTGACTATATACAGGGTCAGGCCCAGTACCATATTAACAATGTGCAGGGATACTGGAGTGATGGAGGTAGATATGTATAGGGGTAAGGTGACTTTATACAGGGTCAGGTCCAGTACCGTATTAACAATGTTCAGGGATACTGGAGTGATGGAGGTAGATATGTATAGGGGTAAGGGGACTATATACAGGGTCAGTTCCAGTACTATATGAACAATGTGCAGGGATACTGGAGTGATGGAGGTAGATATGTATAGGGGTAAGGTGACTATATACAGGGTCAGTTCCAGTACTATATTAACCTCTAAGGGATCGGTGTCCCATATACGGGACGGTTGAGCTAACGTGCGCTAATGTGATTAGCATGACTGTTGTAAGTAACAGCAAAACTTTCCAGGACATAGACATGTCTTAAATGGGCAGAAAGCTGAAATTCTTGTTAATCTAACTGCACTGTCCAATTTACAGTAGCTATTACAGTGAAAAAATACCATGCTATTGTTTGAGGAGAGTGCACAACAACAAAAAACGTATCATGGCAACTGGTTTGATACATTCACCTCTGAAGGTAAATAAGGTACTTACATTCAGTATTCTTCCTCTGATTTGTCATCCTAAGGGTCCCAGAGATCAAATGTAGCATAGTTTTGTTTGATAAAACCCAATTTTTGTATTAAAATGTAGGAACTGGGTTCTACAGTTTGAACCCCTTGCTGTCTCTGGCTCCACACCCACCTCGCCCGGCCATCTAGATGTGTGAAAGTTAGTGTATAAGCTAATGATCCATCATGTATGACATTCCTGGGAGTGAGTAAACTTACAATTTGTATTTAAGGAATACCTGGGATAGGATCAAGTAATCCTTCTACCCCCCCCCCCCCCCCCCCCCCCCCCCCCCCACCCACCCCTTACCCCACCCCCCAAAAATAAAATAAAATAAGATAAGAGCGTCTGCTAAAAGATGAAAATGTAAAAATGTATTACCATATCATTTTTGTATGTTCTCTATAGGTATGTACTTGAAAATCTATCAATTGACCTATTCGGCACATTTGGGCAGACTTGATACAAAATAGTCAAGTATTGCAATGCTTCAAAAAGAAAGGAGGCCCAAGGCACTCTTCATATAATTAATTAAAATGCCTTTATTAGTATGTCATGTTCAATAGAAACAAGATTTTTATCCGACGCGTTTCGGCTGCATGGCCTTCGTCAGGGAGTATTGCAATGCTTCACTGGATCAATCTGAAACTTTGCATACACACTGCTGCCATCTAGTGGCCAAAATCTAAATTGTGCCTAAACTGCAATATATTGTGGCCTTTCTCTTTCATTTCATAGATGATTAAAACATTTTTAAAAAATGCATGTTTATAGGGACCTGTTATCTACTGATGGGGGGGGGGGGAGAGAGTCTGCAGAAGATAGTCAACTGAGAAATGCCATGCATAAAAGGTTTCCTATGTGTAAATAAAACCAAACGATGAAGCGATGTATGTAAAATGGACAGGAAAGTAGAAATTAATTAACTGTGTTATAAGTACACGTGTGTTACATTAATTACAAAAATGTAAGCACTGAATTAGGCTCATTTTAAAGCACTTAGAATGAACTTTTAGCAACATCTAATTGTAATAAAAGTGCTTCATAAGATTATAATTGTGTTTTTGCTTTGTTTTGTTTTTTATAGTGCTTTTAGGAAGAGTAATCCCATGTAGAACATGTCTGACCTGTAAATAACCTTTTTTTTTTTTTATCTGGCCCCTTAAGAATATAGTTGAATATCTATAGAGCGTTATCATGCATGGAGTCAGATAGAGAATAGGATAGATTGGTTCCTTGGTCTCGGTCTGTCAACCAACTAGTACCTTTCTGAGGTGTATTCTGCATTTTCCATTCAACTCTTCTGCGCTGAACTAGTGTATGCCTACCTGCACAGATTAATCATGAATATCCTAGCTTTCTGGCACCCAACCCCCTTTCACACCGTATTGAAATAGATGAGACCACATTTCTGACATAAATATGAATATCAAGCCTCGTATGAAAACAGTGTCACACATTGCAAGAGATTTAACGAGATGAATGTCCTTTCTTATCACTGGCCTACTTGTCCGTCACTCATAGTTTGAACAAACCCAGCTTCTGATGGCGCTGTTGCCCCTTCAGTTCAGTGCAGGAAGGAATGCTGAGAGCACTGCAACAAGTCTCCGTTGTGACATTCCACACACATTAGATAGGGAGACCAGTCACATGCCAACCTAATCACCTATATAACTAGCCTACACTGAAGGCCAATGGAAAGTAGGTCTATGAAATGAAAAGAATGTAGCGACCATATTTATTACAAGTTATTCGGGTTATCCAATAAGTGCATCGCAGGTACTTAAAATATCAAACTAATGTGTTTCTTTCAGTGCAGTTGAGGATTAGGAAACGGTAAGAACATTAAAAGGGAACAGTGACATAGTTAGACTAGAGAAGTGAGAGGAACACAGGACACTGTTCTTTCTAGCAGCTGAGCTTTTGGACCATAGCCAATCAACAGATGTTTAAATGGGCGGGTCATTCTCACAAAGCAGTGGCGCTGCCAGGGGCAACGCAATGCAGTCACTAAGCCTATAGCCTTCAGTGGGGGGGATTTAACAGCCACATTACAACCAATACTGTTCAGAAAAACCCATTTTGAAAACTGATAATAGCCCATCTTGCATTCCTTGCCACCTAGCCTAAACCTTAGTGGCCAGTAAGGTCACTATGGCAAATTGGCAGCATCCACACTTATGATTGACAATATATAGGAGCTTTTTAATAGTCAGTTTCACAGTCCAATGGTGAACGTATAACGTACCTGATGAGTCTTTGTGGGTCTCTGAACCGGAGGACACTGCCGGTTTCTTAAACGGTCCCCCGGTTAGCGGGAAGGGGAGAACAGCAGCCGGGTCCACGTAATCCGTCGCCAGGCTACCGAGAACCGGAACCGCCACGTCCACTGGCACCGTCACGCACTGCGCCCTCCCGGCGGCGGTGACGCCAGCTCCCGACGCCTGCACGGACAGTTTGGTCGGCCCCGACACCGGACAGGAGGCAAGCCGCTCCCCGACAACTTTCTCCAGCTGCTTGCCAGCCGAGAAGCCGCTCCACATGCAGTCCTGGATGATAATGGAGCTCAGGTTCCCCAATGCCTCGTCGGCGGGGCTCTGTTTGCACGGCACATCCTGGTCGTGCTCTTGACCTAAAAACTGGGACACCCACTCGAGTTTGTCCCCCAGCGAAGGGTAGACCACCCCGACCCCGGCGGCCCCCTCCGAAGTCCGGATAGGGGACATGGGCGGGGTCGGTACTAGTTCGAATTTTTTCCATATGTCCTCGCTGGGCGCAGTGGATTTAGAGAAAGTCTCGTCCAGACCGTGGTCATCGTAGAAGTAATGTTGGTAGTGATCGTACTCCATCTCCCAGCCTGACTCATAGCGAGAGGCGGTGGTGGAGTTTATGCCCGGCATTTAGAGGTCAGGGCAGGCGTGGGTCAGGAAGCGCACTCTTCAACTGTGAACTGATTTCCGTTATCACTAGCCTACCAGGTGTCAGAGAAAGAGGACACTGGGAATCAGCCAAGCACGTTCGACTGTTATGATAAACACAGTAGTCTGTTATGATAAGGCTATTGTGTTTCTGTCCATCTTACAACTGTCAATTTCAAGTGAAAACATTTCCTTCTTAAATAAGGAAGTGTGGGTTATCACGATTTATCATTAACACTATGCTTTTATAGATTTCTAATTGCATAGGGCATGTCAAGTCGCTTATGCTTCCTTGATATGTTTTGTTTGAAAGGTTATTTGGTTCTAGATTCGGTAATTATAGGCCTATTGCAACCAATTACCCCGTGAACTATCGTTAATAGCTGCACTGAAACAACCTGGCTGCTACAATGTTGCAAATGATTGTTAGAAACATTGTTGTCACTGTGCCGTCATGGCCTCAGAACAGTGTACAACGATAGAACACCAAGTTTCGCACCATTCCATTATACAAACAGTGCCACTACACCGGTGAAATACATCAACAGTTAAGCAACCCTCTTTGTAGGCTAAAAGCCAAAAGCTTATAACACCCTGTGTGTTTATTCAGGGCTACTTGGCTTTTAACATGCCCTTTTAAATGGTGGCCAAAACAACAAATGCCCATATGTCTCAATAACAAAAAAGTTTTGCGTCCTCAGCAACACTCACCGTTTTTTTTTACCGTGGCCAACACACCGTTATTATCTCACAAAGCATTGAGAAGCAAGAGAGAAAATGAATTCCAATCCACTGATAGACCTAAGTCTAGCCTAATGAAATAACAACAGGCGTGTTCCACAACCCAAACTTGTGAAACACTGCGATGTATGCTTTCTAGTAGTTGGCGTTAGTCAATAAATAGAACACACTTCCGTCCGGGAATGGAGAAAGATTTGTTTTATCTTTGTTAAATATTTGAATAATCCTTTTAGCGTTGGTGAAACTAAAGGGGCGTCTTCTTAATTAATTCCTATAATGCGTAGTAACCAACACAGCGACACGGAAGCGTCTTGCGGTAAATGACTCTCACTAATTAGCTGTAGCTTTCAGTTGAACGCTCACTATTTGACTCCTGCGCAGTGTGCGCACCAAACTGTCTGGGAAAAGTAACTCGAAGGTCTACTTCCCATAACCAGCGACTTGGATAGATTTCACAACCGACACTAGACAAGCCTGACTACTGCACAATATGATGCGGTAGGGAGGACAGTGATTAGCTTAAAAGGCGGGGGGAATAGGAAAGTCACGCCTACCGTTTAAAGGGACATAGTCATTTCCAAGGAATGGGGGGGGGTACCTAGTCAGTTGTACAACTTCATGCGTTCAACTGAAATGCGTCTACCGCATTTAAACCAACCCCTCTGAATCGGGGCGCCCGGGGACATCCACGGCGCCCGGGGAACCAGTGGGTTAATTGCCTTGCTCAGGGGCAGAACAACAGATGTTTTACCTTGTCAGATCGGGGATTTGATCCAACAAACCTTTCGGTTACTGGCCCAACGCTCCTTATCGCCATGGTAACTGTCACGATGTCAAATTGTTTGACTGTGATTTAATTGATGACAATGTGACCGTGATGTATACCTCACCTGAGCCACGGGCCTGTTCACCCCGGTACCATCTAGAAGAAGGAGGAGGAAGTAAATAAAGGTGCATCAAAGCTGGGACCGAGAGACTGATAGACAGCTTCTATCTCCAGGCCACCAGACTGTTAAACGGTCACCACTAGCCGGCCTCCGCCCAGTATCGTGCCCTGAACCTTTAGACACGGTCACTATCCGGCTACCACCCAGTACTCTACCTTGCACTTTAGAGACTGCTGGTCACTTTAATAATGTTTACATATTTTTTTAACGCACTTTGTATCCTACTGTATTCTAGTCGTCATTGGCTCATCCTATATAACTACTGCTGTCCATACCGTCTATACACACCATCCTATATAACTACTGCTGTCCATACTGTCTATAGACACCATCCTATATAACTACTGCTGTTCATACTGTCTATAGACACCATCCTATATAACTACTTGCTGTCCATACTGTCTATAGACACCATCCTTATAAATTGCTGTTCAACGTCTATAACACCATCCTATATAACTACTGCTGTTCATACTGTCTATACACACCATCCTATATAACTACTGCTGTTCATACCGTCTATACACACCATCCTATATAACTACTGCTGTTCCATACTGTCTATACACACCATCCTATATAACTACTGCTGTTCATACCGTCTATACACACCATCCTATATAACTACTGCTGTTCATACTGTCTATAGACACCACCTATAATATGCGTCCTATGTCTAGACACTCCTATAACTACTGCTGTCCATACCGTCTATACACACCATCCTATATAACTACTGCTGTTCATACTGTCTATAGACACCATCCTATATAACTACTGCTGTCCATACTGTCTTAGACACCATCCTATATAACTACTGCTGTCCATACGTCTATACACCCATCCTATATAACTACTGCTGTCCATACTGTCTATAACACCATCCTATATAACTACTTGCTGTCCATACCGTCTATAGACACCATCCTATATAACTACTGCTGTCCATACTGTCTATAGACACCATCCTATATAACTACTGCTGTCCATACTGTCTATACACACCATCCTATATAACTACTGCTGTTCATACCGTCTATAGACACCATCCTATATAACTACTGCTGTTCATACTGTCTATAGACACCATCCTATATAACTACTGCTGTCCATACTGTCTATACACACCATCCTATATAACTACTGCTGTTCATACTGTCTATAGACACCATCCTATATAACTACTGCTGTCCATACTGTCTATAGACACCATCCTCTATACTAACTACTGCTGTTTCATACTGTCTATAGACAACCATCCTATATAACTAACTACTGCTGTTCATACTGTCTATAGACACCATCCTATATAACTACTGCTGTTCATACTGTCTATAGACACCATCCTATATAACTACTGCTGTTCATACTGTCTATAGACAACCATCCTATATAACTACTGCTGTTCATACGTCTATAGACACCATCCTATATAACTACTGCTGTTCATACTGTCTATAGACACCATCCTATATAACTACTGCTGTTCATACTGTCTATAGACACCATCCTATATAACTACTGCTGTTCATACTGTCTATAGACACCATCCTATATAACTACTGCTGTTCATACTGTCTATAGACACCATCCTATATAACTACTGCTGTCCATACTGTCTATAGACACCATCCTATATAACTACTGCTGTCCATACTGTCTATACACACCATCCTATATAACTACTGCTGTCCATACTGTCTATAGACACCATCCTATATAACTACTGCTGTTCATACTGTCTATAGACACCATCCTATATAACTACTGCTGTTCATACTGTCTATAGACACCATCCTATATAACTACTGCTGTTCATACCGTCTATAGACACCATCCTATATAACTACTGCTGTTCATTACTGTCTATAGACACCATCCTATATAAACTACATGCTGTTCATACTGTCTATAGACACAATCCTATATACTAACTGCTGTCCCATACGTGTCTATACACACCATCCTATATAACTACTGCTGTTTCATACTGTCTATAGGGACACCATCCTATATAAAACTACTGCTGTCCAATCTGTCCGATAGACACCATCCTATATACTACTGATGTTTCAATACTGGTCTATAGACACCAATCCTAATATAACTCTGCTTGTCCATACTGTCTATAGGCACCATCCTATATAACTACTGCTGTTCCTACCTGTCTATAGACACCATCCTATATAAACTACCTGCTGTTCATACTGTCCTATAGGACACCATCCTATATACAGTACTGCTGTTCATACTGTATATAGACACCCAGCCTATATAAACTACTGCTGTCCATACTGTCTATAGACACCATCCTATATAACTACTGCTGTTCATACTGTCTATAGACATTATTCACATACATATATATTATTTATATTCCGGACCTGCTCTAGAAACAGGCCAGAGTTCCCGACTTGGAATTCCTAGTTGGATGACCTTTCAAAACGAATTTTCCCAATCGGAGCTCGTTTTTTTCCGAGTTCCCAGTTGTCTTGAACGCACTGAAGTCGGAGATTTCCGAGTTCCGAGTTCAGAGCTCCCAGTTGTCTTGAACTGGGCATAATTTCCTGTAATTCTATCCATTTTGCTATGGGGTTTTGTACTGTGTATTTAAAAATACTGTATTCTCGACATAGCTCATTCTAATATTTCTACTAATTTACATTGCATTTTAGTTACACTGTTTATACACACCGCATATTATATAAATACATTATTTTTGGAATGCTGCTAGATTGCTATTTGGGCTGTTATTGGATTCATTCCGAAATGAATCTATTTCCTGTTGTTCATTCAGTTGTTTTATTTATCCTGTTTGACATTTTACTACATTGTTAGGAGCTAGTAGCATAAGTTTTTTTTTCTTTTTTCGCTGCACCCGTTATGACATCTGCTAGACTGTGTACGCGACCAATAAGCTTTGATTTGATGTGTTTTTTACCAGGATATGGTGTGTGTGTGTATGTGTGTGTTGTGTGTGTGTGTGTGTGTGTGTGTTGTGTGTGTGTGTGTTGTGTGTGTGTGTGTGTGTGTCTCTGTGTGTGTGTGTGTGTTTTTGTCTCTCTGTGTGTGTGTGTGTGTGTATGTGGGTGTGTGTGTGTGTCTCTGTGTGTGTGTGTGTGTCTCTGTGTGTGTGTGTGTGTTGTGCCAAACATATGGCTGCGGTGTCTGATGTCCTCAGTGTATCTTAAGGCTTGCAGACATCACACTGAATGTGGAACTAGACTTAGTCTGCCGATCCTTCAGCGCACTGTGTTTTAGGTACCACCCGTTGTAGACGCAAGACTGGTTTCAAGACTGGTTTCAAGACTGGTTTCAAGACTGGTCATTCAACTGAGACTGCTCTTCTCTGTGTCACGGAGGCTCTCCGCACTGCTAAAGCTAACTCTCTCTCCTCTGCTCTCATCCTTCTAGACCTGTCTGCTGCCTTTGATACTGTGAACCATCAGATCCTCCTCTCCGAGTTGGGTATCTCCGACGCTGCTCACTCTTGGATTGCGTCCTACCTGACCGGTCGCTCCTACCAAGTGGCGTGGTGAGAATCTGTCTCCGCACCACGTGCTCTCACCACTGGTGTCCCCCAGGGCTAATTTCTAGGCCCTCTCCTATTCTCGCTATACACCAAGTCACTTGGCTCTGTCATATCCTCACATGGCCTCTCCTATCATTGCTACGCAGACGACACACAACTAATCTTCTTCTTTCCCCCTTCTGATAACCAGATGGCGAATCGCATCTCTGCATGTCTGGCAGACATATCAGTGTGGATGACGGATCACCACCTCAAGCTGAACCTCGGCAAGACAGAGCTGCTCTTCCTCCCGGGGAAGGACTGCCCGTTCCATGATCTCGCCATCACGGTTGACAACTCCGTTGTGTCCTCCTCCCAGAGTGCGAAGAGCCTTGGCGTGACCCTGGACAACACCCTGTCGTTCTCCGCTAACATCAAGGCAGTGACCCGATCCTGTAGGTTCATGCTCTACAACATTCGGAGAGTACGACCCTGCCTTACACAGGAAGTGGCACAGGTCCTAATCCAGGCACTTGTCATCTCCCGTCTGGATTACTGCAACTCGCTGTTGGCTGGGCTCCCTGCCTGTGCCATTAAACCCCTACAACTCATCCAGAATACCGCAGCCCGTCTGGTGTTCAACCTTTCCAAGTTCTCTCACGTCACCCCGCTCCTCCGCACACTCCACTGGCTTCCAGTTGAAGCTCGCATCTGCTACAATACCATGGTGCTTGCCTTTCGGAGCTGTGAGGGGAACGGCACCTCCGTACCTTCAGGCTCTGATCAGTCCCTACACCCAAACGAGGGCATTGCATTCATCCACCTCTGGCCTGCTGGCCCCCCTACCTCTGCGGAAGCACAGTTCCCGCTCAGCCCAGTCAAAACTGTTCGCTGCTCTGGCACCCCAATGGTGGAACAAGCTCCCTCACGACGCCAGGACAGCGGAGTCACTTACCACCTTCCGGAGACATTTGAAACCCCACCTCTTTAAGGAATACCTGGGATAGGATAAAGTAATCCTTCTACCCCCCCCTTACCCCACCCCAAAGAAAGAAAAAAAAAAAAAACATATTGTAAAGTGGTTATCCCACTGGCTATAAGGTGAATGCACCAATTTGTAAGTCGCTCTGGATAAGAGTGTCTGCTAAATGACGTAAATGTAATGTAAATGTAATTTTTCACTCAATTCTACATCTACAAATCGTTGAGCACTCGGTTCGCAAATTACGTTCAGAGGTGCTAAGTACTCTCGGCCAGCAAACACTACTGGAGTGTCTAATCCTTGTATTGATAAGTGTGTCTTATATTATGTCTGTGATCAATATCATCCTTATGATGTGAAAGACCCCCACTGTCTCACACACACACACACACACACACACACACACACACACACACACACACACACACACACACACACACACACACACACACACACACACACACACACACACACACACACACACGCTGCTGCTGTGAAATCACAGACTGACAGAAACACACACACGGAGAGAGACAGACGCACACATTAAGACATGTGCTGATATCTCACAACTGCAGAGACACAAAGAAACACTAAAACAGACACAACACACACGTTCACACGCAACATTTTTTTCTCTCAACTTAAAATCTCTCAATGACAAGTAGCTGAGCTGTAGTGCATCTCTATCCAGCTGACCCCTCTGTTACCCAAACCTCCCTCTGCCTCATTCAGTCTCACCCCCTCCGTCGACCCCTCCATTCCTCTCTCTCACTCAAATCTCTGAGATCTTGACCTGACAGGGGGAATAGAGAGACTTAAAGGGTTATCTCTCCCCTGAGGAAGCTACATTAGATAAAGACAGACTCATAGCTGAATACTTTGATGCTCTCTCTCTCTCTCTCTCTCTCTCTCCTCTCTCTCTCTCTCTCTCTCTCTCTCTCTCTCTCTCTCTTTCTTTCTTTCTTTCTCTCTGTCTCGCTCTCAAGCTCTCCTTCTCTTTCAACGCTCTTTCTTTCTCTCTACCTCTCTCTCATATTCTCTCTCTCTCAGACACACACATATCCCTCGGTGTGTAGTCGTGGTTTAGTGAGCCATTATCACACAGGAGGTGCCAATTAATTGATGTCTGCTCTCAGAATAGAGGAGGGATAGAGCCGATCTGCATACAAAATGATCCTATTACATCATAGCACTGGTATGTCATACTGTTGGAGGAAGTTTCCAAGGTGTTTGTTGTTCCATGTATGAATCTGTTATTCAATGCGTTTCAATGGGCTAATAGCAGTAAGGCCAAATTCAATGTTTCATATATATATATTTTATTTTATTTTTATTTTATTTTTTTATGTACAGTGAAGGAAAAAAGTATTTGATCCCCTGCTGATTTTGTATGTTTGCCCAATGACAAAGACATTATCAGTCTATAATTTTAATGGTAAGTTTATTTGAACAGTGAGAGACAGAATAACAACAACAAAATCCAGAAAAACGCATGTCAAAAAAGTTATAAATTGATTTGCATTTTAATGAGGGAAATAAGTATTTGACACCTCTGCAAAACATGACTTAGTACTTGGTGGCATAACCCTTGTTGGCAATCACAGAGGTCAGACGTTTCTTGTAGTTGGCCACCAGGTTTGCACACATCTCAGGAGGGATTTTGTCCCTCTCCTCTTTGCAGATCTTCTCCAAGTCATTAAGGTTTCGAGGCTGACGTTTGGCAACTCGAACCTTCAGCTCCCTCCACAGATTTTCTATGGGATTAAGGTCTGGAGACTGGCTAGGACTCTCCAGGACCTTAATGTGCTTCTTCTTGAGCCTCTCCTTTGTTGCCTTGGCCGTGTGTTTTGGGTCATTGTCATGCTGGAATACCCATCCACGACCCATTTTCAATGCCCTGGCTGAGGGAAGGAGGTTCTCACCCAAGATTTGACGGTACATGGCCCCGTCCATCGTCCCTTTGATGCGATGAAGTTGTCCTGTCCCCTTAGCAGAAAAACACCCCCAAAGCATAATGTTTCCACCTCCATGTTTGACGGTGGGGATGGTGTTCTTGGGGTCATAGGCAGCATTCCTCCTCCTCCAAACACGGCGAGTTGAGTTGATGCCAAAGAGCTCGATTTTGGTCTCATCTGACCACAACACTTTCACCCAGTTCTCCTCTGAATCATTCAGATGTTCATTGGCAAACTTCAGACGGGCCTGTATATGTGCTTTCTTGAGCAGGGGGACCTTGCGGGCGCTGCAGGATTTCAGTCCTTCACGGCGTAGTGTGTTACCAATTGTTTTCTTGGTGACTATGGTCCCAGCTGCCTTGAGATCATTGACAAGATCCTCCCGTGTAGTTCTGGGCTGATTCCTCACCGTTCTCATGATCATTGCAACTCCACGAGGTGAGATCTTGCATGGAGCCCCAGGGAGATTGACAGGTCTTTTGTGTTTCTTCCATTTGCGAATAATCGCACCAACTGTTGTCACCTTCTCACCAAGCTGCTTGGCGATGGTCTTGTAGTCCATTCCAGCCTTGTGTAGGTCTACATCCTTGGAGAGCTCTTTGGTCTTGGCCATGGTGGAGAGTTTGGAATCTGATTGATTGCTTCTGTGGACAGGTGTATTTTATACAGGTAACAAACTGAGATTAGGAGCACTCCCTTTAAGAGTGTGCTCCTAATCTCAGCTCGTTACCTGTATAAAAGACACCTGGGAGACAGAAATCGTTCTGATTGAGAGGGGGTCAAATACTTATTTCCCTAATTAAAATGAAAATCAATTTATAACATTTTTGACATTAGTTTTTCTGGATTTTTTTGTTGTTATTCTGTCTCCCCCCCCCCCCCCAGCTAAGACTCTTAAGAATGAATGACTCTATTGGGGCAATTCCACATGAGACTTACCCCACACATTTTCTTATTTCGTTTTTACAACTACTCCTGCACCCAACGCAGCTGTTTTTATATTAATATCAAATCATTTCTGGGTAACAATTAAGTATCTTACTCTAATAGAGTTCAATTAAAATGGGGGCAAAAAATAGCTTTTTAGCAATAATTTTGCTAGGACTGTCTGGGAGTGGTCTGAGTGGGGAGGGGAAAACTGAAAACTGGCTGTTATTGGCAGAGAGGTTTGGAACCTTCTTTTTTATTGGTCTATTAACCAATTTACCTCATGGTGATGAAACCATCGAAAGCTGAAACCGCCGACCACGCAAACCTGCTGATTAGAAGGTCCTGTGTAGATTGTATTTTCAACCAGCAACTATAAGGATATAACACTGATCAAATTTGTTCAAACTTTTACAGTGTTCGTTTTATCATCCTGGAAAAACCGACGGCTGACTGCACTGTGCCTTTAACACAAGTTGCATTTGCATAATTATTAATATTACAGGAATATCCAGGAGTTGCACTTTGTACTGTTGCCATAGCAAGGCTGCATGTTTATGCTGTCTTGTCAACTACTAGGTCGTTGTTTGGCGTAACAATAACACGGCACAAACAGATCTGCGACCAGGCTACTTTAGCCTTAGCTCCACATTATTTAGCTGATGTTGGAATCATGAGCAGATAGACCTTTTGATTGTAGCTAGTTTAGACTCTGTGAAAAGGGTGTATGATTTGTATTTTCTCAGTGATGTACATTAAGGCAGTTAGAGAACCAGGGTTTAGGACTCATCCACTTAGATTAGTAAGGTCAGCATCAATACTGGTACTCCATCATCCATGACCTCTGATCCCACCATCATCCCCTCCCTCTCTCCTGCCCCGAACCCACCAGCCATCCATGACCTCTGATCCCACCATCATCCCCTCCCTCTCTCCTGCCCCGAACCCACCAGCTGTGACCATTAGCCCCACTCAGTCAGGAGCCTGTAGCTGCCTTCTGTTGGTCAGAATTTGAAAGATTCAAAGAGGCTCATCCAATCCCTGCTCTGACAGCCTGCTGAGATGATATGATAATGAGGCCCATGGTGGGGGGGTACTCCTCCATTGTGAGTGTGACTGTGGGCGTGTGTGTGTGTGTGTGAGTGTGTGTGTGTGTGTATGTGTGTATGCCTGTGTTTGTGAATGCATGCATGTGTGTGTGTTTGTTTGTTTGTTTGTGTGCATCTGCAGCTTTTTGTTTGTGTCAGAGGCAGGGCCTTCTAGCTCACCTGTCAACAGAGTGATTGAAAAGATGCTGTTAGTCACTCACCCCCGTTCACCCATCGACTGTTATTGCATTCTGGGTAGAATCAATTCTCACTGAACAGGGTATCAGCACAGAGAAACAGCACAGACTCTACCCATGAGAGAGAGATAAAGACAGAGCGATAAAGACAGAGATATAAAGACAGAGAGATAAAGACAGAGAGATAAAGACAGAGAGATAAAGACAGAGCATTAAAGACAGAGCGATAAAGACAGAGCGATAAAGACAGAGCGATAAAGACAGAACGATAAAGACAGAGGGATAAAGACAGAGAGATAAAGAGAGAGATAAAGACAGAGATATAAAGACAGAGTGATAAAGACAGAGAGATAAAGACGGAGCGATAAAGACAGAGGGATAAAGACAGAGGGATAAAGACAGAGAGATAAAGACAGAGCGATAAAAAGAGCGATAAAGACAGAGAGATAAAGACGGAGCGATAAAGAGAGAGATAAAGACAGAGGGTTAAAGACAGATGGATAAAGAGAGAGATAAAGACAGAGAGATAACGACAGAGAGATAACGACAGAGAGATAAAAAGAGAGATAAAGACAGAGAGATAAAGACGGAGCGATAAAGAGAGAGATAAAGACAGAGGGTTAAAGACAGATGGATAAAGACAGAGATAACGACAGAGAGATAACCACAGAGGGATTACGACAGAGAGATTACGACAGAGAGATAAAGACAGAGAGATAAAGACAGAGAGATAAAGACAGAGAGATAAAGACAGAGAGATAAAGACTGAGTGATAAAGACAGAGCGATAAAGACAGAGCGATAAAGACAGAGCGATAAAGACAGAGAGATAAAGAGAGAGATAAAGACAGAGATATAAAGACAGAGGGATAAAGACAGAGGGATAAAGACAGAGGGATAAAGACAGAGGGATAAAGACAGAGAGATAAAGACAGAGCGATAAAGAGAGAGAGATAAAGACAGAGAGATAAAGACGGAGCGATAAAGAGAGAGATAAAGACAGAGAGATAAAGACAGAGCATTAAAGACAGAGCGATAAAGACAGAGCAATAAAGACAGAGCGATAAAGACAGAGCGATAAAGACAGAGCGATAAAGACAGAGGGATAAAGACAGAGAGATAAAGACAGAGAGATAAAGAGAGAGATATAAAGACAGAGTGATAAAGACAGAGAGATAAAGACAGAGCGATAAAGACAGAGGGATAAAGACAGAGGGATAAAGACAGAGGGATAAAGACAGAGAGATAAAGACAGAGCGATAAAAAGAGCGATAAAGACAGAGAGATAAAGACGGAGCGATAAAGAGAGAGATAAAGACAGAGGGTTAAAGACAGATGGATAAAGAGAGAGATGAAGACAGAGAGATAACGACAGAGAGATAACGACAGAGAGATAAAAAGAGCGATAAAGACAGAGAGATAAAGACGGAGCGATAAAGAGAGAGATAAAGACAGAGGGTTAAAGACAGATGGATAAAGACAGAGATAACGACAGAGAGATAACCACAGAGAGATTACGACAGAGAGATTACGACAGAGAGATTACGACAGAGAGATAAAGACAGAGAGATAAAGACAGAGCGATAAAGACAGAGAGATAAAGAGAGCGATAAAGACAGAGAGATAAAGACAGAGCGATAAAGACAGAGAGATAAAGAGAACGATAAAGACAGAGAGATAAAGACGGAGCGATAAAGACAGAGGGATAAAGACAGAGCGATAAAGACAGAGAGATAAAGAGAACGATAAAGACAGAGAGATAAAGAGAACGATAAAGACAGAGGGATAAAGACGGAGCGATAAAGAGAGAGAGAAAGACAGAGCGATAAAGACAGAGGGATAAAGACAGAGTGATAAAGACGGAGCGATAAAGAGAGAGAGAAAGACAGAGGGATAAAGTCAGATGGATAAAGAGAGAGATAAAGACAGAGAGATAACGACAGAGGGATAAAGAGAGAGCAAGAGAGATAGAGAGATAGACATAAAGAGAGAGAGAGAGAGAGCAAGAAGGGGGGAGAGAACTCAACAGAGAGAATGAAATTACATAATAGAGAGTGAGTTTGGATGGAGAGAGAATTTTAACAGGAACCAACTTGATTAAACAGAGGCACGCTGTTGCGTAACTGATATTTGGCAGCAATAACATATCTGGCATTCAAATATTATTCAAGAATGAAGTTCTTGGCACACACAAACACACACTTGTTGTCATCTCAAGACTCACATTCACACTCTCGCCCTCTCTCTCACACACACACACACACACACACACACACACACACACACACACACACACACACACAAACACACACACAATGTCTTCCCTACCTATACCTAAAACGCAAAGCCAAACTAAACAGTGAACAACACACCACTGTCCTAGTAACAACACACCGATGTCCTAGTAACAACACACCACTGTCCTAGTAACAACACACCACTGCCCTAGTAACAACACACCACTGTCCTAGTAACAACACACCACTGTCCTAGTAACAACACACCACTGTCCTAGTAACAACAAACCACTGTCCTAGTAACAACAAACCACTGTCCTAGTAACAACACACCACTGTCCTAGTAACAACACACCACTGTCCTAGTAACAACACACCACTGTCCTAGTAACAACAAACCACTGTCCTAGTAACAACAAACCACTGTCCTAGTAACAACACACCACTGTCCTAGTAACAACACACCACTGTCCTAGTAACAACACACCACTATCCTAGTAACAACACACCACTATCCTAGTAACAACACACCACTGCCCTAGTAACAACACACCGCTGTCCTAGTAACAACACACCGCTGTCCTAGTAACAACACACCACTGTCCTAGTAACAACACACCACTGTCCTAGTAACAACACACCACTGTCCTAGTAACAACACACCACTGTCCTAGTAACAACACACCACTATCCTAGTAACAACACACCACTGCCCTAGTAACAACACACCACTGTCCTAGTAACAACACACCACTGTCCTAGTAACAACACACCACTGTCCTAGTAACAACACACCACTGCCCTAGTAACAACACACCGCTGTCCTAGTAACAACACCCCACTGTCCTAGTAACAACACACCACTGTCCTAGTAACAACACAACGCTGTCCTAGTAACAACACACCACTGTCCTAGTAACATCACACCACTGTCCTAGTAACAACACACCGCTGTCCTAGTAACAACACACCACTGTCCTAGTAACAACACACCACTGCCCTAGTAACAACACACCGCTGTCCTAGTAACAACACACCACTGTCCTAGTAACAACACACCACTGTCCTAGTAACAACACACCACTGTCCTAGTAACAACACACCACTGTCCTAGTAACAACACACCACTGCCCTAGTAACAACACACCGCTGTCCTAGTAACAACACACCACTGTCCTAGTAACAACACACCACTGTCCTAGTAACAACACACCACTGTCCTAGTAACAACACACCACTGTCCTAGTAACAACACACCGCTGTCCTAGTAACAACACACCGCTGTCCTAGTAACAACACACCACTGTCCTAGTAACAACACACCACTGTCCTAGTAACAACACACCGCTGTCCTAGTAACAACACACCACTGCCCTAGTAACAACACACCACTGCCCTAGTAACAACACACCACTATCCTAGTAACAACACACCGCTGTCCTAGTAACAACACACCACTGTCCTAGTAACAACACACCACTGTCCTAGTAACAACACACCACTGTCCTAGTAACAACACACCGCTGTCCTAGTAACAACACACCGCTGTCCTAGTAACAACACACCACTGTCCTAGTAACAACACACCACTGCCCTAGTAACAACACACCACTGTTCTAGTAACAACACACCACAATCCTAGTAACAACACACCACTGTCCTAGTAACAACACACCACTGTCCTAGTAACAACACACCACTGTCCTAGTAACAACACACCACTGTCCTAGTAACAACACACCGCTGTCCTAGTAACAACACACCGCTGTCCTAGTAACAACACACCACTGCCCTAGTAACAACACACCACTATCCTAGTAACAACACACCGCTGTCCTAGTAACAACACACCACTGTCCTAGTAACAACACACCACTGCCCTAGTAACAACACACCACTGTTCTAGTAACAACACACCACAATCCTAGTAACAACACACCACTATCCTAGTAACAACACACCGCTGTCCTAGTAACAACACACCACTGTCCTAGTAACAACACACCACTGTCCTAGTAACAACACACCACTGTCCTAGTAACAACACACCACTGTCCTAGTAACAACACACCGCTGTCCTAGTAACAACACACCGCTGTCCTAGTAACAACACACCACTGTCCTAGTAACAACACACCACTGTCCTAGTAACAACACACCGCTGTCCTAGTAACAACACACCACTGCCCTAGTAACAACACACCACTGCCCTAGTAACAACACACCACTATCCTAGTAACAACACACCGCTGTCCTAGTAACAACACACCACTGCCCTAGTAACAACACACCACTGCCCTAGTAACAACACACCACTATCCTAGTAACAACACACCGCTGTCCTAGTAACAACACACCACTGTCCTAGTAACAACACACCACTGTCCTAGTAACAACACACCACTGTCCTAGTAACAACACACCGCTGTCCTAGTAACAACACACCACTGTCCTAGTAACAACACACCACTGCCCTAGTAACAACACACCACTATCCTAGTAACAACACACCGCTGTCCTAGTAACAACACACCACTGTCCTAGTAACAACACACCACTGCCCTAGTAACAACACACCACTGTTCTAGTAACAACACACCACAATCCTAGTAACAACACACCACTGTCCTAGTAACAACAACAACTTTTTTTTGTACTTTCTGGATATCTACCCAGCTCTAAATTGTAAACCGTCAAGAGCATAGATATCCGGAAACATAAATAGTAAATAATTCTAAAACCATTCCAAAAGTACAATAATTATGAATATATGCTAGACCCAAACTTCCCTTATTTATATATAGTTTGGTTGTAAGCCCACCTCTTTCAAAAACAATTCTGAGTACTGTAGGTGTTCACACTTCCCAGGAACCACGAAGTCTGAGCACAGGGGGACGCTCCAGTCCTTCCCAGCTGAAACCTGTAGCAGCTCAGCCGTTGTTGGTGGTGGCACGTCAGAGAGTCTTGGGGTCATCGGATCTCAGGATCAATCTCCTTGGTAGCCCCAATTGAG
Organism: Coregonus sp. 'balchen'; assembly: GCA_902810595.1. NCBI lineage: Eukaryota > Metazoa > Chordata > Actinopteri > Salmoniformes > Salmonidae > Coregonus > Coregonus sp. 'balchen'. The sequence continues at coordinate 2,539,039 of LR778260.1, forward strand.
AGGCCAGTCTTCTGAACACTGCTCTCTGTAAGTTCTGGGATGTCGTTGTAGCCCTTTGCAGTTTGCAATGAATAGACACTTCCCCTTTGAGACGTGTTATTGTAGAGTGTCCTTTAGCTGAAAGATAAAATATTTTGTGAATATTTTGTCTATATAATTAACTATCACACTTGATTAAACTAATTGCATTCTAAACTGAAGACCACGATTAGTTGATTATTGGAGTCATGTGTTAGCTGGGGCTGGGGCAAAAGTGTGTCACTAATCAAGCCCCTGAGGACTGGAGTTGACCATCCCTGATTTAGATCAGAGAAAAAACTAGCAAGTTTTAGAATGTTATAGGTATACCCTATGATATACATTACAGGTATACCCTACGATACACGTTTCAGGTATATGATTTCTTAGTGAGAAGAGAAATACAGTTGCCCTCTCCTCCTTCCATCTCCACCAAAACAGCTGCGTCACCTGTTCCTTGACACGTATGTGTGTGTGCTGTGTGTGCTTATTCGTGTGCGTGCACGAATGTGTCCCTTCATGCATGGTGTGTGCTGAGGTGTAGTCGTCCAAGAGGAGAGAGATAAATATTTACAGGGTCATCAGAGCGAGACAAACAGTAAAAGAGAGAGAGAGATACATATTTAAGGGGTGATCAGAGAGAGACAAACATTAGAAGAGAGAGAGAGAATGAGTCTTCACCATCTGTTTGGTTCCTTCTCCTTTTAGTCTATATGTCTATGTTTGATTACCCTGGGTGGGAGTTATCCCACTTACTGTCTGTCCAGCACTGGGACTCATCATGCTGAGTAATGTGCAGTCAGTCATTACTGCCCCCCGGGCGCTCTACGGTCATCTGTCAGAATAGAGACTCCCCCCCCTGGTGGCCAGATAGAGTAACTACCATCACTGTCTGTCCAGCACTGGGACTCGTCATGCTGAGTAATGTGCAGTCAGTCATTACTGCCCCCCTGGCTCTCTGCAGTCAACTGTCAGCACATAGAGAGACCCCCTGGTAGTCAGTAACTACCATCATAAGCATTATAGTTAGAAGTTGCCCATAAGCACAGATCTAGGATCAGATTATTTTACTCAAAATCCTAACCTTGAACATTACATTTACATTTTAGCAGACGCTCTTATCCAGAGCACCTTACAGGAGCAATTAGGGTTAAGTGCCTTGCTCAAGGGCACATCGACAGATTTTTCACCTAGTCGGCTCGGGGATTAGAACCAGCGACCTTTTGGTTATTGGCACAACGCTCTTAACCACTAAGCTACCTGCCGCCCATTAGAGGGAATTGAGAAATGTCTGAACCTGAATCAGTGGTTGGGAGCTACTTCTACGTATTTATTGAGTCAGATATCCGGCTGGCCCTGGAAAGCACCAGGGTTGGACCTCTTCCAGGGATGGAAATTAAGCTAGCCCAGTAGCCAGAGGTTAGGACTCTTCAGACTAGGTTAGCGGAACATTTGCCAAACTAGCATGGCAGCACAGATTCTGAGCTTTTTTGCTTATGGAGAATGTTTACCCGGGCTACTAGAAATTGCAGTCTGCTAGCCCGGCTGGCTAGTGCCACCAACGTCCTTAAGTTCCGTCCCTGGACCCTTACATTGACTCTTTGGGTCAGAAGAGTCAGGATGTGACCCAGATGTTGTTGTTATTGTTGCGTGTGGAAGGAAGAGGGAGATGTGACGCCTACATGATATTGTAGACACGGCACACATGTCATTGTGCTTCGTAGTAAACTGGAACAATCCAAGCCATAACTCACATTTACGAAGGAGTCAGAACACATCCCGATTCCCTCCTTGATGGTGAGTTGTTGACACAGGCAGCTGAGCTAGAGACATCCTCGGATAACAGTGGTCCGCACGTGTATACCCACACACACACACACACACACCCACCCACACACACGCACACACACACACACACACACACACACACACACACATACAAAGGGCTGGGATCAAATGGCTTGTTTCAATCATGTGGAACTGGAGTCTGCAGCTTCTGATGTTTGGGTCACAGCAAATGACTGGCTAGCATCGACCAAGATTCAACCAGGGACCTTCCCTAAGATGTTGCCCTTCAAAGATAAATCACAATGTTCCTCTAACCTTGAATAGGGCTGAATTTTTACTTCTATCAATTTTTTGTCACCAACAAGTCTATAAAAAAAACTCTCACTGTCAATACTGTCAATGCTGTCAATACTGTACTCAAACAAAGAACATTTGATGGTTCTGTTGATTCCTCTTCAATGTCGTCCTGATCTGAAGAACAAATAAAGTTATTTGATTGAAATTGAATAGAATGGAATCTAACTAATTAATGATAGTCTGATTGGCCGAGTGATTTGCATTATTCCATCTGAATAGGAATGTTTTCTGACATGTTTTGTTATTCACATAACTAGTGACAATACAGAAACAGAGACAGCAATGAAACATCTGCTGTCAGAGCTCAGCTATATGTGTGTGCGCGTGTGCGTGTGTGTGCGCGTGTGTGCGCGTGTGCGTGTGTGTGCGTGTGTGTGTGTGTGTGTGCGTGTGCGTGTGTGTGTGTGTGTGTGTGTGTGTGTGTGTGTGCGTGATGAACTGGCAGAGGGTGCGGTCCACCTTGCATCATAATTAGAGTTAATTGCCTTTTGAATAGCAGGAGTGTCGGTACATATATCACTTCAGTTTGTCAAAATAGACAGTGTGTTGTAGACGGTACATATATCACTTCAGTTTGTCAAAATAGACAGTGTGTTGTAGACGGTACATATATATCACTTCAGTTTGTCAAAATAGACAGTTGTAAGGGTTGGTGTGATGTGAGACCCAGGTGCGGTGCAGGATAAACAGTTTGCAGTGGGAAAGGATGGTGAAACATTCTCCCAGTCCTCTTCTGGATCATCCAAATGCACTCTAGCAAACTTCAGACGGGCCTGGACATGTACTGGCTTAAGCAGGGGGACACGTCTGGCACTGCAGGATTTGAGTCCCTGGCGGCGTAGTGTGTTACTGATGGTAGGCTTTGTTACTTTGGTCCCAGCTCTCTGCAGGTCATTCACTAGGTCCCCCCGTGTGGTTCTGGGATTTTTGCTCACCGTTCTTGTGATCATTTTGACCCCACGGGGTGAGATCTTGCGTGGAGCCCCAGATCGAAGGAGATTATCAGTGGTCTTGTATGTCTTCCACTTCCTAATAATTGCTCCCACAGTTGATTTCTTCAAACCAAGCTGCTTACCTATTGCAGATTCAGTCTTCCCAGCCTGGTGCAGGTCTACAATTTTGTTTCTGGTGTCCTTTGACAGCTCTTTGGTCTTGGCCATAGTGGAGTTTGGAGTGTGACTGTTTGAGGTTGTGGACAGGTGTATTTTATACTGATAACAAGTTCAAACAGGTGCCATTAATACAGGTAACGAGTGGAGGACAGAGGAGCCTCTTAAAGAAGAAATTACAGGTCTGTGAGAGCCAGAAATCTTGCTTGTTTGTAGGTGACCAAATACTTATTTTCCACCATAATTTGCAAATAAATTCATTAAAAATCCTACAATGTGATTTTCTGGAGAAAAAAAATCTCAATTTGTCTTTGTCTTCAGTTTGTCAAAATAGACAGTGTGTTGTAGACGGTACATATATATCACTTCAGTTTGTCAAAATAGACTGTGTGTTTGTCACGATCGTCGAACAGAGATGAGGACCAAGGCGCAGCGTTGCAGGCAAACATACTCTTTAATAGAGACACGATCAAAACCAACAAAACGAAAACGTGACAGTTCACGGTCTAACACAACAGACTAGAAACAAGATCTCACAAACTCTGTGGGGAAACAGGCTGCTAAAGTATGGTTCTCAATCAGAGACAACAAGCAACAGCTGAATCACGTTGCCTCTGATTGAGAACCACACTGGCCAACATAGAACAACAATAGTAGAATGTGAAACCTAGAACAAAACACATAGACTTTACACACCCTGGCTCAACATATTAGAGTCCCCAGAGCCAGGGCGTGACAGTACCCCCCCCTAAAGGCGCGGACTCCGACCGCGCCCACCAAATATCACAGGGGAGGGACCGGGTGGGCACTCCGCTTAGGCGACGGATCCGGCTCCGGGCCTGATCCCCGCTCCCTCTCCAACCCCCCAAAGTACCCCTGGTCCGGTCTGGCCCCGCTGGCCGGAGCTGGACTAAACACTGGTGGAGCGGATTGCTCTAGCTCCGGCGTGAAGCATCTGACCGGTGCCGGACCAGCCACCGGTGGAACAGGCACGGGCCGTGCCGGACTGACGACGCACACCACTGGCTTGGTGTGGGGAGCAGGAGCGGGCCGAGCCGGGCTGACGAAACGCACCACTGACTTGGTGCGGGGAGCAGGAGCGGGCCGGACCGGGCTGACGAAGCGCACCACTGACTTGGTGCGGGGAGCAGGGACGGGCCGTGCCGGGCTGACGAAACGCACCACTGACTTGGTGCGGGGAGCAGGAATGGGCCGGACCGGGCTGACGACGCGCACCACTGACTTGGTGCGGGGAGCAGGAACGGGCCGGACAGGGCTGACGAAACGGACCACTGACTTGGTGCGGGGAGCAGGAATGGGCCGGACTGGGCTGGCGACGCCACCGTAGACTTGGTGCGAGTGGCAGGAACAGGCCGGACCGTACTGGGAACACACACCACTGGCCCTACGTGGGGATCAGGAACAGGCCGGACCGGACTGGCAACACACGCCAGTACCTCTCGCCGTGCCTCTACATCCTCCTTCCCCCTGGTGACCAGTGACTCCCGTAACCTGGCGGCCTCCTGCTGCCCCGTCGTCCACGGCGTTAGCCCCCCCCTAAAAAATATATGGGCTTCACTCCTACCCGTGGACCAGGTCTCCATGCTTCTCGCCAGCCTTTCGCCCTTCTGCCTACACGTCAAGCCCCTCTCTTCCTCACCCGGCTTGACCCAGTCGAGGAGGCGCTGGATATCCGCTAGGGATTTCCCTGGCGATGGCTCCTCGACCCGCTGCTTGGTCCAGTTCAGGTGGGATCTTCTGTCACGATCGTCGAACAGAGATGAGGACCAAGGCGCAGCGTTGCAGGCAAACATACTCTTTAATAGAGACACGATCAAAACCAACAAAACGAAAACGTGACAGTTCACGGTCTAACACAACAGACTAGAAACAAGATCCCACAAACTCTGTGGGGAAACAGGCTGCTAAAGTATGGTTCTCAATCAGAGACAACAAGCAACAGCTGAATCACGTTGCCTCTGATTGAGAACCACACTGGCCAACATAGAACAACAATAGTAGAATGTGAAACCTAGAACAAAACACATAGACTTTACACACCCTGGCTCAACATATTAGAGTCCCCAGAGCCAGGGCGTGACAGTGTTGTAGACGGTACATCCTGGCTCATCCTGGTGGGAACTAGCAGAGAAAACTGAGCCAGGGAAAATGGGGAAATGAGGGCATAAATACACAGGTGAATCAGATAGACACAGGTGACACCAATAAGCAGATAATTAGTCCCGACTGTGAGTGAGGAGGTGCCTATGGTTGTCGGAGGATGACACCTAGTGGGTCGCTCCGGAACTGCGACCCACTCCTGTAACAGACAGTGTTTTGTAGATGGTACACATACTGTATCACCAGTGGTGTAAAGTACTTAAGTAAAAATACTTTAAAGTACTACTTAAGTAGTTTAAGGGGGTATCTGTACTTTACTTTACTATTTATATTTTTGACTACTTTTACTTTTACTTCACTACATTCCAAAATAAAATAATATACTTTTTCCTCCATACAGTTTCCCTGACACCCAAAAGTACGTGTTACATTCTGAATGCTTAGCAGGACAGGAAAACGTGTCAAGAAAACATCCCTTGCCATCCCTACTGCCTCTGATCTGGCGGACTCACTAAACATCAGTGACCATTTTACCATGTAAATCTTGGTGGGGCAAACTAAAAAAAAATACGTTTAGATGCATGCCAGCAAAGCCACTACACTACACAACACTTAACAATACATTATTTGCATGATGGTGACAAATGGTGCCGACAAACTGTTAGGGCCTACATAAAGCTGTCCCAACACCTTACCACCGCTACACCTGGCTATCAGCGGAGCCTGGTCTGGCAGCGAAACAGTTAATTCAGCCTCATTTACTGCCTTTAAAAAAAAAACATAGCTGATATGGCTGACTTGCTTAAACAAATGTGGTTTCTACTGACAATTGAGATGTACAAACTATGGCATAAGGGGACGACGAGCGGATAAGAGGCAATCCGTAATTTTGTTTAAGACATTGATGAGCGAGCTAGGATGGACGTAGTCAATATAACTACTTATACAGCGCTTTTGAAAAGTACGGCGACAGAATTCCGAACATGGGCCGTTCTTACAGTGTTCTCCCTGCACACCAAGTCAGAACCGTAGGATAAATAAAGGGGGAATATAAGCAGACAATGAAAGCTCTTACAATATTTGATGATGACGTTTCTCTAAAACAGGCTATAGGCTACATGTGCACCACCAAGTCAGAACAGTAGGCTAAGTTATGAGGGGGGAAGGGACCCAATTATTAGGGTGAGGCACATGGGCTACTAACAGCTTATTACACAACATACACTTAGTATTACTTTCTTAGCTACAGTATACATATCCCCCTGGCATATTATTTCATTTATGCAGCAGCATATAATACATTTATTTTATTATAATTATTTATAATTTTTTTGTGTGTAATTTTTACCCCCTTTTTCTCCCCAATTTCGTGATTACGATCTTGTCTCATCGCTGCAACTCACCAACAGGCTCGGGAGAGGCGAAGGTCGAGTCATGCGTCCTCCGAAACATGACCCACCAAACCGCGCTTCTTAACAAGCGCTCGCTTAACCCGGAAGCTGTAGTGAAGCCGCAACACTGCGATGCAGTGCCTTAGACCGCTGCGCCACTCGGGAGGCCCATACGATACCTTTTTTTGGACTCACCTTGTTGTGCCGTGCTCACTTGAACAGGAAGGTGGCGCAGCGGTCCAGCTTGTGGGCTCTAGAAAGAGGCCCGAAATTCCGACTTGGAATTCCGAGTTGGATGACCGTTCAAAATTATTTTCCAAGTCGGAGCTAGTTTTATCCGAGTTCCCAGTTGTGTTGAACTCACTGGAGTCTGAGATTTCCCAGATCTGAGCTTCCAGTTGTTTTGAACGCGGCAGAAGTCATGCTGGATTGACAGCATGACCAATGTATTCAAACTTTTCCAGCCCATGGCGTTACCCCTTTTTTCGTGACATACTATTGGTAGTTACGATCTTGTCTCATCGCTGCAGTTCCCCTACGGACTCGGCGAAGGTCAAGAGCCAAGCCGCACTGCTTCTTGACACACTGCTCGCTTAACCCGGAAACCAGCCGCACCAATGTGTCGGAGGAAACACTGTTGAACTGATGACCGAAGTCGACCGACCAGCCCAACACAAGGAGTTGCTAGAGCACATTGTTTGCAAACTAATATGTGACACGTATTAATGCCAAAATAACATGCAAAACAAAAACAAAAAAACAAAAAAAGTATCAAAAGTCAAAGTAGAAGTATAAATCATTTCAAATTGCTTATATTAAGCAAACCAGAAGGCACAATTTTCTTGTTTTTTTATTTTATTTATGGATAGCCAGGGGCACACTCCAACACTTCTATATCATTTACAAACACAGCATTTGTGTTTATAATCCATATTACAGCTTCATCGTGCAGAAGAGGTACAATTGTAACGTTAAAAAGGAAAGAAAATGCCATCGATCATCATCTTCGCTAAACACAAATGCTTTGTTTGTAAATGACGTAGAAGTGTTGGAGTGTGCCCCTGGCTACCCGTCAATAAAATACAATACAATAAAATTGTGCCTTCTGGTTTGCTTAATACAAGCAATTTGAAATGATTTATACTTTTACTTTTGATACATTAGTATATTTAAAACCAAATACTTTTAGACTTTTACTCAAGTGGTATTTTACTGGGTGACTTTCACTTTTACTTGAGTCATTTTCTATGAAGGTATCTTTACTTTTACTCAAGTATGACAATCGGGTACTTTTTCCACCACTGTGTATCACTTCAGATAACCTGTGGTACATTACCAGCTCTGCAGTTTGGTACCAGGGGCGCGTTCAGCGGGACGCAACGTTTTGGAACGTTCAGATAGAAATATGTTATGTAGAACAAACATGTCTGACATGTAGAACAAAGAGTCATATCGGCTCTATTCATGGCATTTCTATTTGCAACGTTCGACAACGTTTGAACGGGGGGGGGGGGGGGGCCTGACGTGCAGCCTGGTTGCCAGATCAGTTTGTGCCGACCACTGACAACGACCATAGATGGTTGGCTTCGGCTCAACCAGGACAAACGGTATCTGGGGCTAAGCTACATGATCAGGCCCTGTGTTACAAGAACAGAACGCTAGAAGACGAGCCAAGGAGAGTTTGTTTATCAGCAGCAGAGATGTACTGTGTGTTCTCCAGACCAGCTGGGTACCGAGAACACAGCAGCTCTCTTTGACACATAACAACTCTTGTACACTTTATCTAGCTGGGAAACAGCTCTGACCATCAGTGTGGGAAAAGAGACTGATAGAAAACCATTCCGTCGCAGATTATTGTTTTACAAAAGCGTGGTTAGGTCACTTTGGAACGTTTAGGCAGCGTTCGATGCCTCCTCACAACCTGGTGTGCTTGGCAACATATTCATTGGACCTGTGTAGCAATTTCTTGATTGAAAAACTTCTAAAGGCTCGTCCTTCACCTCTCGGCCGACTCTCTCTACTTCCGTTATCCCACAGACCTCGTCTATCTCCTTTTATCTTGTCTGGACAATGGTTCAACGGTGGTACAACTTTTAGCAAACACTTACGCACGCACACACAGACACACACATACACTCATGCACGCACACACACACTCTCTCTCCCAAGTAGGTTTTTGCGTGCGTGCATCAGTGTATATCTGTGTGTGCGATGCATTTGTATGTGTGTGTGTGTGTGGTAGGGTGTCACTGCAGGAAGTCAAGTCATTTAGAGAATATTGTCCTTCGATAAAGACAACCCCCCCCATCCCCCCACCCCTTTTCAGCCCCCAACTCCCCAACTCCCCATCCCCCCACCCCTTTTCAGCCCCCAACTCCCCAACTCCCCATCCTCCCACCCCTTTTCAGCCCCCAACTCCCCAACTCCCCATTCTCCCACCCCTTTTCAGCCCCCAACTCCCCAACTCCCCATCCTCCCACCCCTTTTCAGCCCCCAACTCCCCAACTCCCCATCCCCCCACCCCTTTTCAGCCCCCAACTCCCCAACTCCCCATCCCCCCACCTCTTTTCAGCCCCCAACTCCCCAACTCCCCATCCCCCCACCCCTTTTCAGCCCCCAACTCCCCAACTCCCCATCCCCCCACCCCTTTTCAGCCCCCAACTCCCCAACTCCCCATCCTCCCACCCCTTTTCAGCCCCCAACTCCCCAACTCCCCATCCTCCCACCCCTTTTCAGCCCCCAACTCCCCAACTCCCCATCCCCCCACCCCTTTTCAGCCCCCAACTCCCCAACTCCCCATCCCCCCACCCCTTTTCAGCCCCCAACTCCCCAACTCCCCATCCTCCCACCCCTTTTCACCCCCCCACCCATTTTCACCCCCCATACCCCACCCCTTTTCACTCACCCCCAACCCCCAAACCCCCCACCTCTTTTCACTCACCCATCCCCCCACCCGTTTTCACCCCCCAACCCCCCACCCATTTACACTCACCCCCCATCCCCCCACCCCTTTTCACCTCCAACCCCCCATCACAGATGTTATCAGGGAAAGACTGAAATGAGAAGAGCATCCTTACTTACATTAGGTGGAGGTGAGGGGGACAATTGTTCTATTGTAATGCTACTACAGAGGGGGAAGGGGGAGGAGGATAGAAGGGATGGGGGAGGAGGATAGAGAGGATGGGGGAGGAGGATAGAGAGGATGGGGGAGGAGGATAGAGAGGATGGGGGGAGGAGGATAGAGAGGATGGGATGGAGGATAGAGAGGATGGGATGGAGGATAGATGGGATGGGGGAGGAGGATAGGGAGGATGGGGGAGGAGGATAGATGGAATGGGGGAGGAGGGCAGAGGGGATGGGGGAGGAGGGCAGAGGGGATGGGGGAGGAGGATAGAGAGGATGGGGGAGGAGGATAGATGGATGGGGAGGAGGATAGATGGAATGGGGAAGGAGGATAGATGGAATGGGGGAGGAGGATAGATGGAATGGGGGAGGAGGATATATGGAATGGGGGAGGAGGATTATGGGATGGGGGAGGAGGATAGAGGGGATGGGGGAGGAGGATAGATGGAATGGGGGAGGCGGATAGATGGAATGGGGGAGGAGGATAGATGGAATGGGGGAGGAGGATAGATGGAATGGGGGAGGAGGATAGATGGAATGGGGGAGGAGGATAGATGGAATGGGGGAGGAGGATAGAGGGGATGGGGGACGAGGATAGATGGGATGGGGGAGGAGGATAGATGGAATGGGGGAGGAGGATAGAGGGGATGGGGAGGAGGATAGATGGGATGGGGGAGGAGGATAGAGGGGATGGGGAGGCGGATAGAGGGGATGGGGGAGGAGGATAGAGGGGATGGGGAGGAGGATAGAGAGCGAGAGAGAGAGAGAGAGAGAGAGAGAGAGAGACAGAGAGACAGAGAGAGAGAGACAGAGACAGAGACAGAGACAGAGACAGAGACAGAGACAGAGAGAGAGACCATACCAGATAGGACCATTCACCAGAGAGAAGCTCTGATACTGGGCTGTGATTCTTCCTGTGTCAGAACATGTGTCAGTCTCCTCCCTCCCTGCCCTGGAGGGTGATCAACATGTGTCAGTCTCCTCCCATCAGTGATGGATGTCTCTCACACCCACACACACACAGGTCAGCAAGACAGTTTCAGTTCACTGAAACATCAATAATTTACAGCTCATTAACTGTAGAGGAGGGAGGGAGGGAGGGAGAGAGGGAGAGGAGAGGAGAGGAGAGGAGAGGAGAGGAGAGGAGAGGAGAGGAGAGGAGAGGAGAGGAGAGGAGAGGAGAGGAGAGGAGAGGAGAGGAGAGGAGAGGAGAGGAGAGGAGAGGAGAGGAGAGGAGAGGAGAGGGAGAGGAGAGGAGAGGAGAGGAGAGGAGAGGAGAGGAGAGGGGAGGGGAGGGGAGGGGAGGGGAGGTGGATGAGGTAGGATAGGAGTGGAGGGAGGGAGGGAGGGAGGGAGGGAGTGAGGGAGGGAGGGAGTGAGAGAGTGAGTGAGTGAGGGACTGAGTGAGTGAGTGATTGAGTGAGGGAGGGAGGGAGGGAGGGAGGGAGGGAGGGGAGGGAGGGAGGGAGGGAGGGAGGGAGGGAGGCGTGCTCCTGTGCTCCTGTGGCATGTACTCATATTTGTTCATGAGATATACTGTACTCTCTTTTCACATCTTGTTGTTGAGTATACCCTGTTCTACTACGACCATCCCCCTCCCTCCCTCCCTCCCACTAATGGTTAGGGTTAGCTTCACCCCGCAGCGTCCCTCACTAGCTCCACTGGTCTCAGAAATGGCCACCTCTGCAGTGTAGTGCAGAAGACATCTGTCCAGTGGCAGACACTGTATCCATCTTTTTCCTGTATCTCTCTCCATATCTACCTGTCACTGTATCCATCTCTTCCTGTATCTCTCCCCATATCTACCTGTCACTGTATCCATCTCTTCCTGTATCTCTCCCCATATCTACCTGTCACTGTATCCATCTCTTCCTGTATCTCTCTCCATATCTACCTGTCACTGTATCCATCTCTTCCTGTATCTCTCCCCATATCTACCTGTCACTGTATCCATCTCTTCCTGTATCTCTCCCCATATCTACCTGTCACTGTATCCATCTCTTCCTGTATCTCTCCCCATATCTACCTGTCACTGTATCCATCTCTTCCTGTATCTCTCTCCATATCTACCTGTCACTGTATCCATCTCTTCCTGTATCTCTCCCCATATCTACCTGTCACTGTATCCATCTCTTCCTGTATCTCTCCCCATATCTACCTGTCACTGTATCCATCTCTTCCTGTATCTCTCCCCATATCTACCTGTCACTGTATCCATCTCTTCCTGTATCTCTCCCCATATCTACCTGTCACTGAATCCATCTCTTCCTGTATCTCTCCCCATATCTACCTGTCACTGTATCCATCTCTTCCTGTATCTCTCCCCATATCTACCTGTCACTGAATCCATCTCTTCCTGTATCTCTCCCCATATCTACCTGCCACTGTATCCATCTTCTTCCTGTATCTCTCTCCATATCTACCTGTCACTGTATCCATCTCTTCCTGTATCTCTCCCCATATCTACCTGTCACTGTATCCATCTCTTCCTGTATCTCTCTCCATATCTACCTGTCACTGTATCCATCTCTTCCTGTATCTCTCCCCATATCTACCTGTCACTGTATCCATCTCTTCCTGTATCTCTCCCCATATCTACCTGTCACTGTATCCATCTCTTCCTGTATCTCTCCCCATATCTACCTGTCACTGTATCCATCTCTTCCTGTATCTCTCCCCATATCTACCTGCCACTGTATCCATCTCTTCCTGTATCTCTCCCCGTATCTACCTGTCACTGTATCCATCTCTTCCTGTATCTCTCTCCATATCTACCTGTCACTGTATCCATCTCTCCCCATATCTACCTGTCACTGTATCCATCTCTTCCTGTATCTCTCTCCATATCTACCTGTCACTGTATCCATCTCTTCCTGTATCTCTCCCCATATCTACCTGTCACTGTATCCATCTCTTCCTGTATCTCTCCCCATATCTACCTGTCACTGTATCCATCTCTTCCTGTATCTCTCCCCATATCTACCTGTCACTGTATCCATCTCTTCCTGTATCTCTCCCCATATCTACCTGTCACTGTATCCATCTCTTCCTGTATCTCTCCCCATATCTACCTGTCACTGTATCCATCTCTTCCTGTATCTCTCCCCATATCTACCTGTCACTGTATCCATCTCTTCCTGTATCTCTCCCCATATCTACCTGCCACTGTATCCATCTCTTCCTGTATCTCTCCCCGTATCTACCTGTCACTGTATCCATCTCTTCCTGTATCTCTCCCCGTATCTACCTGTCACTGTATCCATCTCTTCCTGTATCTCTCTCCATATCTACCTGTCACTGTATCCATCTCTTCCTGTATCTCTCTCCATATCTACCTGTCACTGTATCCATCTCTTCCTGTATCTCTCCCCGTATCTACCTGTCACTGTATCCATCTCTTCCTGTATCTCTCCCCGTATCTACCTGTCACTGTATCCATCTCTTCCTGTATCTCTCTCCATATCTACCTGTCACTGTATCCATCTCTTCCTGTATCTCTCCCCATATCTACCTGTCACTGTATCCATCTCTTCCTGTATCTCTCTCCATATCTACCTGTCACTGTATCCATCTCTTCCTGTATCTCTCTCTCAGCTCCAGGACTCTTCCTCCATTAGTTACCATATCAGATCATTCAGCATGGCAAGCCGTTATATGAATAAAGCAACTTCGTGTCTCTATACCTAGCTCTCTGTCAGTCTGATGGTGTAACCATGGCAACAGAATCGGACCATTTACCAGAGATTACTGCAAAACTGTGGCCACAGGTGATGAAGATTCATTTGGATTGTCAGGTAGCCTGTGTGTAGACGTGTACATGCATTGTCCTACTTATATCTGTTGTTTGTCTCTGCCTAGCAACCCATGATACAGTATATGAAGTGCTGTTTAACTCTCATCAACTCAGGGTAATGATTCTGTTTTTGACTCGGCCGGATTATTACATGACCCGTCAAGTTAGCCAGGTGTGTCTGGGGGTGATTACGGCCATCTATTGTATTTCATGAACATGTGTCCATGTCCAGACAATAGTGACCCATCCACTTAGCTAGATGAGGCTTGGAGGTGGTTATAGCATTTCTTTCACATGACCCATCAATTTAGACAAAGTGTGTTGGGCAAGCGTCATCTAATAATGATAAGATATTTTTATCTGGACACTTTCTGTTTTTTTGATATTGCTACTATGCAAGTAACCACTTCACTGTACCATTTACACCTTCTGTATCCTGTGCATGTTTATTTTTTATTTTTTATTTTATTTTACCTTTATTTAACTAGGCCAGTCAGTTAAGAACAAATTCTTATTTACAATGACGGCTTACACCGGCCAAACCCGGACGACGCTGGGCCAATTGTGCGCCGCCCTATGTGACAAATAAACTTAAAGAGATGGGTGGGGCTAAAACCTTAAGAGGGCGTGAACGATGCTGAATGGGTGTAGACAAAGAAGAGCTCTGCAGTAGGTTTACCAAAACATTCAAGGGCCATTTTCCCAAAAGTGGGATTACAAGTTTATCAACTTTCAAAGCAGAATTACTTCCCCATTGTTCCTCAACTGCAGTGTATGATATACCATTTTCTAGCTCTGAGTCTCTACTTTTATCCAATGTAAAAAAAAATATAAAAAAACATTTGAAATATTGCTACATAAGACCGAATCGAGGAGGATAGATGGGATGGGGGAAGAGGATAGATGGGATGGACCGAAATGTCCACTCGATGTTGTTGCTAGCACTTGCCCCCAAAAAAGTGTACCGCCTGGGTTAACTTGATTGAGTTTACAAAAACAGGTAAGATGTAAAGTGGGAGGATGAACACACAAGTACACCATAGAGTGCGTGTAAAATCTGTGTAAGTACAATGTAATTACTAGGTATTACACAGGATTCGAGTTAGTTAACATGAAGTACTTGTAATTAATGTGTACTTATACAGTACATTACCCATCCTGATAACCCTGGCCCTTATTTTGAGGCTTTCCGGAAGCACCATCCAAATGGGAGGATGAACACACTAGTACACCATACAGTACTTTATCATTACTAGGTGTTACACTGGATATACAGTGCATTCGGGAAAGTATTCAGACCCCTTGACTTTCTCCACATTTTGTTACTTTACAGCCTTATTATAAAATCGACGATTTTTTTTTTTTTTTTTTTTACCTCATCCATCTACACACAACACCCCATAATGACAAAGCAAAAACAGGTTTTTAGAAATGTTTGCACATTTATTTAAAAAAAATTGAAAACAGAAATATCATATTCACATAAGCATTCAGACCCTTTACTCAGTACTTTGTTGATGCACCATTGGCAGCGATTACAGCCTCGAGTCTTCTTGGGTATGATGCTACAAGCTTGGCACACCTGTATTTGGAGAGTTTCTCCCATTCTTCTCTGCAGATCCTCTCAAGGTCTGTCAAGTTGAATGGGGGAGTGTTGCTGCACAGCTATTTTCCGGTCTCTCCAGAGATGCTCGATTGGGTTCAAGTCCGGGCTCTGGCTGGGCCACTCAAGGACATTCTGAGACTTGTCCCGAAGCCACTGCTGTGTTGTCTTGGCTGTGTGCCTACGTTCGTTGTCCTGTTGGAAAGTGAACATTTGCAAAAATATCTAAAAACCTGTTTTCACTTTGTCATTATGGGGTATTGTGTGTAGATTGCTGAAGATTGTTTTATTTTGATCAATTTTAGAATAAGGCTGTAACGTAACAAACTGTGGGAAAAGTCAAGGGGTCTGAATACTTTCCGAAGGCACTGTAGCTAGTTAAAAGTAAGTGTAGCCTGAGGGGTACTTAATTAATGTGTATCTACAAAGTATTTTACCTATCCTGACAATTATATCATCAGCTTCTGAAAGCTCCATCCAAGTGGAGAAAATAAAGACACTAACACACCACAGAGTGCTAGCATTAATAGTGCTTACTAACAATAAATTAGCTAGTGTTTAGCTACATTGAAAAGGAACAAACATTACTCATAGTGTGTTGACACAAGTAGCTAGCTAGCTGTCTAACGTTAGCATGATACCCTGAGAACAAGTGACCCATCCACAAGTGACCATCGAGCCCAGCTAACGTTAGTAGCGACCATAGCATACAGTGGCTTGTGAAAGTATTCACCCCCCTTGGCATGTTTCCTATTTTGTTGTCTTACAACCTGGAATTAAAATATACTTTTTTGTGGGGGGGGGGGGTTGTATCATTTGATTTACACAACATGCCTACCACTTTGAAGATGCATAATATTTTGTATTGTGAAACAAACATGAAATAAGACAAAAAAACAGAAAACTTTGGCGTGCATAACTATTCACCCCCCCCCCCCCCCCCCCCCCCCACCAGACAGGAAGGTATGACCACTCTGACATGTTACCAAGGTAACCCCATTACCACCAGACAGGAAGGTATGACCACTCTGACATGTTACCAAGGTAACCCCATTACCACCAGACAGGAAGGTATGACCACTCTGACATGTTACCAAGGTAACCCCATTACCACCACACAGGAAGGTATGACCACTCTGACATGTTACCAAGGTAACCCCATTACCACCAGACAGGAAGGTATGACCACTCTGACATGTTACCAAGGTAACCCCATTACCACCACACAGGCAGGTATGACCACTCTGACATATTACCAAGGTAACCCCAATACCACCAGACAGGAAGGTATGACCACTCTGACATGTTACCAAGGTAACCCCATTACCACCAGACAGGAAGGTATGACCACTCTGACATGTTACCAAGGTAACCCCATTACCACCAGACAGGAAGGTATTACCACTCTGACATGTTACCAAGGTAACCCCATTACCATCAGACAGGAAGGTATGACCACTCTGACATGTTACCAAGGTAACCCCATTACCACCAGACAGGAAGGTATGACCACTCTGACATGTTACCGAGGTAACCCCATTACCACCAGACAGGAAGGTATGACCACTCTGACATGTTACCAAGGTAACCCCATTACCACCAGACAGGAAGGTATGACCACTCTGACATGTTACCAAGGTAACCCCATTACCACCAGACAGGAAGGTATGACCACTCTGACATGTTACCAAGGTAACCCCATTACCACCAGACAGGAAGGTATGACCACTCTGACATGCTACCAAGGTAACCCCATTACCACCACACAGGAAGGTATGACCACTCTGACATGTTACCAAGGTAACCCCATTACCACCACACAGGAAGGTATGACCACTGTGACATGTTACCAAGGTAACTTCATTACCACCAGACAGGAAGGTATGACCTCTCTGACATGTTACCAAGGTAACCCCATTACCACCAGACAGGAAGGTATGACCACTCTGACATGTTACCAAGGTAACCCCATTACCACCAGACAGGAAGGTATGACCACTCTGACATGTTACCAAGGTAACCCCATTACCACCACACAGGAAGGTATGACCACTCTGACATGTTACCAAGGTAACCCCATTACCACCAGACAGGAAGGTATGACCACTCTGACATGTTACCAAGGTAACCCCATTACCACCAGACAGGAAGGTATGACCACTCTGACATGTTACCAAGGTAACCCCATTACCACCACACAGGAAGGTATGACCACTGTGACATGTTACCAAGGTAACTTCATTACCACCAGACAGGAAGGTATGACCTCTCTGACATGTTACCAAGGTAACCCCATTACCACCAGACAGGAAGGTATGACCACTCTGACATGTTACCAAGGTAACCCCATTACCGCCAGACAGGAAGGTATGACCACTCTGACATGTTACCAAGGTAACCCCATTACCACCAGACAGGAAGGTATGACCACTCTGACATGTTACCAAGGTAACCCCATTACCACCAGACAGGAAGGTATGACCACTCTGACATGTTACCAAGGTAACCCCATTACCACCACACAGGAAGGTATGACCACTCTGACATGTTACCAAGGTAACCCCATTACCACCAGACAGGAAGGTATGACCACTCTGACATGTTACCAAGGTAACCCCATTACCACCACACAGGAAGGTATGACCACTCTGACATGTTACCAAGGTAACCCCATTACCACCACACAGGAAGGTATGACCACTCTGACATGTTACCAAGGTAACCCCATTACCACCACACAGGAAGGTATGACCACTCTGACATGTTACCAAGGTAACCCCATTACCACCAGACAGGAAGGTATGACCACTCTGACATGTTACCAAGGTAACCCCATTACCACCAGACAGGAAGGTATGACCACTCTGACATGTTACCAAGGTAACCCCATTACCACCACACAGGAAGGTATGACCACTGTGAGATGTTACCAAGGTAACTTCATTACCACCAGACAGGAAGGTATGACCACTCTGACATGTTACCAAGGTAACCCCATTACCACCAGACAGGAAGGTATGACCACTCTGACATGTTACCAAGGTAACCCCATTACCACCAGACAGGACGGTATGACCACTCTGACATGTTACCAAGGTAACCCCATTACCACCAGACAGGAAGGTATGACCACTCTGACATGTTACCAAGGTAACT
Organism: Coregonus sp. 'balchen'; assembly: GCA_902810595.1. NCBI lineage: Eukaryota > Metazoa > Chordata > Actinopteri > Salmoniformes > Salmonidae > Coregonus > Coregonus sp. 'balchen'. The sequence continues at coordinate 2,557,498 of LR778260.1, forward strand.
TCATTACCACCAGACAGGAAGGTATGACCTCTCTGACATGTTACCAAGGTAACCCCATTACCACCAGACAGGAAGGTATGACCACTCTGACATGTTACCAAGGTAACCCCATTACCACCAGACAAAATGCCGATAGTCACAGTATCTGTATCGGCTGGGAATGACAATGAAAGATGGAAGGTGAACATTGTTATATTAGCAGAACACTGCTTCTATGGTATTATGTAAAGGATTGTTTATTCTACATGGACCTGTTACTACATTTGAAAATTATCAAAACACTTAGTTTAGAATATGTACATAAATTCAGCAATTCTCATATTACTCTGTAGGCGACTGACCTATTCAAAGCTTCCTCTGGCTACTCACCATACATCTCCCTGTAGTTATTGAACTCAACCTGCAGGAGGTTTGTTTGTTGTGATTGAGTTGGGGGAAACAGCTGCAGGCAAGGTTCTGACAGGGACACACCCAAGACACACCCCCATCAAACCACACCCCCAAGCCAGCTCACGTTTGGCTTCTGTCATGGCTAAATCAGGCTAAATCAGCAGTTGCAGTTCCCTTTAAGTGACAAAAAGAGTCATATTATTGCAGTGGTTTTGTATTGCCATCTAGTGTACTTTTACTAAACACTGAGTTTACACTGACGTCGTCCATGCCCTTCCTGCAATACTGTAACCTCACCAATAGGTGTCGGCGAAGTACTACATATTACTGCATTATCACATATCACAGGTAAAGTACTACAGATTTCTGCATTATCGCATGTCCAACCTGCTTTTATCATAGTCATATAGGGGCAACTTACTGTCTGTAAACCTTGATTTGCTGGTTTTCAATCTAGATAGACAGCAGTGGGAGAGATGTCTCTATAGCCAGAGAGGGATATATGTGTCTATGGCCAGAGAGGGAGATATGTCTCTATGGCCAGAGAGGGAGATATGTGTCTATAGCCAGAGAGGGAGATATGTCTCTATAGCCAGAGAGGGAGATATGTGTCTATGGCCAGAGAGGGAGATATGTCTCTATGGCCAGAGAGGGAGATATGTCTCTATAGCCAGAGAGGGAGATATGTGTCTATAGCCAGAGAGGGAGATATGTCTCTATGGCCAGAGAGGGAGATATGTCTCTATGGCCAGAGAGGGAGATATGTCTCTATGGCCAGAGAGGGAGATATGTCTCTATAGCCAGAGAGGGAGATATGTCTCTATGGCCAGAGAGGGAGATATGTCTCTATAGCCAGAGAGGGAGATATGTCTCTATGGCCAGAGAGGGAGATATGTGTCTATGGCCAGAGAGGGAGATATGTCTCTATAGCCAGAGAGGGAGAGATGTGTCTATGGCCAGAGAGGGAGATATGTATCTATGATAGCCTGCGTATCAGCCTGTTTCTACCTGAACAGGCTATCAGGCTGGTATGCAGGCTACTAGGCTGGTACACATGTTTTCAAGCTGGTACGAAGGCTATCAGGCTGGTACGCAGACTAACAGGCTGGTATGCAGGCTATCAGGCTGGTACGAGGTTATCAGGATGGTACGCAGGCTGGTATGCAGGTTCTCAGGCTGGTACGCAGGCTATCAGGCTGGTATGCAGGCTATCAGGCTGGTATGCAGGCTATCAGGCTGGTACGCAGGCTGGTACGAAGGCTATCAGGCTGGTACGCAGGCTATCAGGATGGTACGCAGGCTGGTACGCAGGCTCTCAGGCTGGTATGCAGGCTATCAGGCTGGTATGCAGGCTATCAGGCTGGTATGCAGGCTATCAGGCTTGTACGGAGGCTATCAGGTATGGACCAACAGAGAGGGCTGCCTTATTTCTAGCTCTTAGGAAACTTTGCAGTATTTTGTTTTTTAATGTATTATTTCTTACGTTATTAGCCCAAAACATTGTATGTGTTATTACTCGGGATATACTGTCCGAGTCGGTCCAGCCAGTTGGGTTCTCAGTTCATCGCACAGACAGGAATAAATATCTCTCCGGGAAGCAGAAGGGCGGAGGTGTGTGTTTCATGATTAACGACTCGTGGTGTAATTGTAGTAACATAGAGGAACTCGAGTCCTTCTGTTCACCCGACCTAGAATATCTCACAATCAAATGCCGACCGTATTATCTCCCAAGATAATTTTCTTTGGTTATAGTCACGGCCGTGTATATCCCCCCTCAAGTCGATACCACGACGGCCCTCAAAGAACTTCACTGGACTTTATGCAAACTGGAACCACATATCCTGAGTGTCACGCCCTGGCTCTGGGGACTCTGTTATGTTGAGCCAGGGTGTGTAGAGTCTATGTTTTGTGTTTCTATGTTCAGGATCTAGTTCATTGTGTTTCTAGGTTGGCCGGGGTGGTTCTCAATCAGAGGCAACGAGAATCAGCTGTTGCTTGTTGTCTCTGATTGAGAACCATACTTAGGCAGCCGTTTGGGCATTTGTGTTTGTGGGATCATGTTCCGTGTAAGGTTTGTGTTTATTACTGAGGACTTCACGTATCGTTTGGTTTGTTGTTTTGTTCGTGCTAAGTACGTTTATTAATTAAAAGATGTACGCATATCACGCTGCGCCTTGGTCCGCTCATTACGACGATCGTGACACTGAGGCTGCATTTATTGTAGCTGGGGATTTTAACAAAGCAAATTTGAGGAAAAGGCTACCGAAGTTCTATCAACACATCGACTGTAGTACTCGGGCTGGTAAAACACTCGACCACTGCTACTCCAACTTCCAGGATGCATACAAGGCCCTCCCCCGCCCTCTTTTCGGCAAATCTGACCACGACTCCATTTTGCTCCTCCCTTCCTATAGGCAGAAACTCAAACACGAAGTACCCGTGCTATGGACTATTCAACGCTGGTCTGACCAATCGGAATCTACGCTTCAAGATTGTTTTGATCACGCGGACTGGGATATGTTCCGGGTAGCTTCAGAGAATAATATTGATGTATATACTAATACGGTGACTGAGTTCATCAGGAAGTGTATAGGACATGTTGTACCCACTGTGACTATTAAAACCTACCCTAACCAGAAACCGTGGATAGATGGCAGCATTCGCGCAAAACTGAAAGCGCGAACCATCGCATTTAACCATGACAAGGTGACTGTGAATATGGCAGAATACAAACAGTGTAGTTATTCCCTCCGCAAGGCAATCAAACAGGCAAAACGTCAGTATAGGGACAAAGTGGAGTCGCAATTCAACGGCTCAGACACGAGACGCATGTGGCAGGGTCTACAGACAATCACGGACTACAAAAGGAAAACCAGTAACGTCAAGGACACCGACGTCTTGCTTCCGGACAAGCTAAACATCTTCTTCGGCCGCTTTGAGGAGAATACAGTGCAACCGACGCGGCCCGCTACCAAGGACTGTGGGCTCTCCTTCTCCGTGGCCGACATTTAAGCGTGGTAACCCTCGCAAGGCTGCCGGTCCAGATGGCATCCCTAGCCGCGTCCTCAGAGCATGCGCAGACCAACTGGCTGGTGTGTTTACGGACATATTCAATCTCTCCCTATCCCAGTCTGCTGTCCCCACATGCTTCAAGATGGCCACCATTGTCCCAGTACCCAAGAAAGCAAAGGCAACTGAACTAAATGACTATCGCCCTGTAGCACTCACCTCTGTCATCATGAAGTGCTTTGAGAGACTAGTCAAGGATCATATCACCTCTACCTTACCTGCCACCCTAGACCCACTTCAATTTGCTTACCGCCCCAATAGATCCACAGATGATGCAATAGCCATCACACTGCACACTGCCCTATCCCATCTGGACAAGAGGAATACCTATATAAGAATGCTGTTCATTGACTATAGCTCAGCATTCAACACCATAGTACCCTCCAAGCTCATCATTAAGCTCGAGGCCCTGGGTCTGAACCCCGCCCTGTGCAACTGGGTCCTGGACTTCCTGACGGACCACCCCCAGTTGGTGAAGGTAGGAAACAACACCTCCACTTCGCTGATCCTCAACACTGGAGACACACAAGGGTGCGTGCTCAGCCCCCTCCTGTACTCACTGTTCACCCATGACTGCATGGCCAAGCACGCCTCCAACTCAATCATCAAGTTTGCAGACGACACAACAGTAGTAGGCTTGATTACCAACAATGACGAGACAGCCTAAAAGGGAGGAGGTGAGGGCTCTGGGAGTGTGGTGCCAGGAAACAACCTCTCATTCAACGTCAACAAGACAAAGGAGATGATCATGGACTTCAGGAAACAGCAGAGGGAGTACCCCCCCCTATCCACATCGACAGGACCGCAGTGGAGAAGATGCACAATTGAGAGCATCCTGTCGGGCTGTATCACCGCCTGGTACGGCAACTGCACCGCCCGCAACCGCAGGGATCTCCAGAGAGTGGTCTGCCCAACGCATCACCGGGGGCAAACTACCAGCCCTCCAAGACACCTACAGCACCCGATGTCACAGGAAGGTCAAAAAGATAATCAAGGACAACAACCACCCGAGCCACTGCCTGTTCACCCCGCTATCATCCAGAAGGCGAGGTCAGTACAGGTGCATCAAAGCTGGGACCGAGAGACTGAAAAACAGCTTCTATCTCAAGGTCATCAGACTGTTAAATAGCCATCACTAGCACATAAGAGGCTGCTGCTGCCTATTGAAATCACAGGCCACTTTAAGAAATGGAACACTAGTCACTTTAATAATGTTTACATATCTTGCACTCCTCATCTCATATGTATATACTGCATTCTATTCTATAATATTCTTCTGTATCTTAGTCTATGCCGCTCTGACATTGCTCGTCCATATATTTATTTATATATTCTTATTTCCATTGCTTTACTTAGATTTGTATGTATTGGGTATATGTTGTGAAATTGTTAGATATTACTTGTTAGATATTACTGCACTGTCGGAGCTAGAAACACAAGCATTTCACTACCCCCGCAATAACATCTGCTAAATCTTTGCGAATGTATTAAAAATAAAAAACGGAAATACCGAATTTATGTAAGTATTCAGACCCTTTGCTATGAGATTTGAAATTGAGCTCAGGTGCATCCTGTTTCCATTGATTATCCTTGAGATATTTCTACAAATTGATTGGAGTCCACCTGTGGTAAATTCAATTGATTGGACATGATTTGGAAAGGCACACACCTTTTTATATAATGTCCCACAGTTGACAATGCATGTCAAAGCAAAAACTAAGCCATGAGGTTGAAGGAATTTTCCGTAGAGCTCCGAGACAGGATTGTGTCGAGGCACAGATCTGGGGAAGGGTACCCAAACATTTCTGCAGCATTGAAGGTCCCCAAGAACACAGTGGCCTCCATCATTCTCAAATGGAAGAAGTTTGGAACCACCAAGACTCTTCCTAAAGCTGGCCGCCCGGCAAAACTGAGCAATCGGGGGAGAAGGGCCTTCGTCAGGGAGGTGACCAAGAACCCGATGGTCACTCTGACAGAGCTCTAGAGTTCCTTTGTGGAGATGGGAGAACCTTCCAGAAGGACAACCATCTCTGCAGCACTCCATCGATCAGGCCTTTCTGGTAGAGTGGCCAGACGGAAGCCACTCCTCAGTAAAAGGCACATGACAGCCTGCATGGAGTTTGCCAAAAGGCACTTAAAGGACTCAGACCATGAGAAACAAGATTCTCTGGTCTGATGAAACCAAGATTGAACTCTTTGGCCTGAATGCCAAGCTTAACGTCTGGAGGAAACCTGGCACCAACCCTATGGTGAAGCATGGTGATGGCAGCATCATGCTGTGGGGATGCTTTTCAGCGGCAGGGACTGGGAGACTAGTCAGGATCAAGGGAAATATGAACAGAGTAAAGTACAGAGAGATCCTTGATGAAAACCTGCTCCAGAGCGCTCAGGACCTCAGACTGGGGCGAAGGTTAACTTTCCAACAGGACAATGACTCTAAGCACACAGCCAAG